>LPNX010026380.1:156551-225724 GCA_001517045.1 Pseudotsuga menziesii | reverse complement strand
AAGGTGATGGCCATCCTATTTTGCCCCTTTATAAAATGGTTAATAAATGAAAATCTGCAATCTTTTGGATATGTGAGGTCTCATATGGATATGCTTCTATTGTTAAGCTTGTTGGCCCATAGGCTATTGATTCTATTAAAAACATACATATGAATGATCAGCTTAAGAATTAGGTTGCAACAGACTAGATTTCTCTTTATTTGCATGCAAGCTGTAATGCCAATCAAATGGATCAATTGCATTGCTTAGGGAACTCTAATGATTTAGACAGCAATCCTCAATTACAACTGTGGTTGTTTGGATCAACTTCAAATGATTAGTTTGAGGGTTATGCTTTCTAAGTACAACATATGAGAAAATAAGTGCATTTGATAGCCCCTCTTTACAATCCATATGGATGTAATAGCATGTTTCCTGACCTTACATCATTTTAGGCATCCAGCTACAAGTACAGTATGGTATAGGATGATCTACCTACTTTATTTTTGTGTTTCTCACAGTCAAGAAAATGTAGATATTTTTTTGCCACTGCTATTTTGAGAACTATTTATCAAGTAGATTATAGTAAAACAGTTCTTTTTTTGTCTCAATCCTGGTTCAATGATATGGTAGGATTATCATGTGCCACAAGTTTCAATCTATTGAGATGGGCAGGTTGTTAAGTAAGTATAACGATTTTATCATTGGTAGCTGTGGCTATATGTTTTTGAAGCCATAGACAGCTTGATTTTTATATGCAACTTCCCATTGTGTTACCTCCTAGCCCTCTGGGGCAATTGCATGAGCACCCCACAGATTAGATATGTTCTGCGTAGAGGACTTTAGTCAGTTAAATCAATTGATATTAATGTAGATGGGATGTTTTATCAAACATGTGTGTTCAAGAATCAATACTATACTTACAAGCCATAGATGATATAGTATAGACAACCATTATATGGTTAGACATTTTCAGTAGTGGTAACATATCTCAAACAGATCTTAAATGCATCATGTTTGGCCCAGCTATTCAGCAGGGATGACAGTAATATCGACAGTGGCTTGATTAAAGAATCCACATAAAATAATTGGTCAAGTTAGCAGATGGCCAAAAGCTCTGAAATGATATAAGGGCTAGTTGTACCGTAACAGTTTTTTCTTAACCCTTCAAATGCATGCAGCCTTCATAATGCTGAAGTTTGTTTACTATTGAAGTTTGTTTAATATTGAAGTTTGTTTCACAATTAGGAAATTCGTAATGTTTACTATTGAATTTTGTTTATAAAGGCTGATAGATTGCCTTTCGTAGGGATTGGTTAAGCACTTTTGTTAAGAACTTAGATTATATCTGACCCGTGACTTTTGAGATTTTGGATTATTTGACCTGAAAGGGCTCTATCATAGTCTAGAGATTATAACTTAAGGGTGATCATTCACTCACTGCTCCTATGGTACTGCTGGTCGCAATATTACTCTGATGTTACAGGAAACCACACCATACTATGTTTAGATCTGGCCATTTCATAGATTATATCCATAACACATATTTTGAGGTTGATTAAGGTCTAGAATGTGCCTAGAAATGCTTGGAATGGACTTGTCACCTAATCTAATTGATTCATGTTGAAAACTTACAGAGATAGGAACCAAAATTAACTCAAACCATGCTTAGAAGTGCTGAAAAATATTTCCAAATATGGGACTGATTTCTAGCTAGAAATATGGATCTGCTTGATTCAATAGCTTCACCATATGTTGTCTTCTTTCCTGAATGAGAGCTTGTGTACATGTCTGAATTATTCCATAGTAATTGCATGAATCTACGAACCCAGTGCAGAAACTAGAAAACCCAAGACAAACTTCAAACCCTCCAAATGGGTTTCATCGGCAAACAACTTGACCACCATATCAATTGCCCTCTTGATAATAGGCTTTATTGTGGACTCACCATTTGCCAACTGAACTAAAAAATTGAAGTATGCTTTAGCAGTAGGAACATCAAATGACAGGAATGCCTTCTCTAGACCCACAAGCAATAGCTGAATCTCTTACTGAATTAGAGACTCCTGTTGGAAAATTACCTATAGCTGATTGAGCAGTATATCCTAGCTGCATTTTTTCCAGCCATGAAGCCAAAGTAAATGAATCCCTGGATGAACATGTGATGGGAAACCATGCAACGAGGAGCTCAGAAAAAGTTTGTTCAGGTTCCCTGTGTTTTCTTTGCTCACAATTCCTCTAAACTTTGTCAGATTTCCAAGTACAGACAGCCATGCCAACTGGAGGGTTGAAAGCTTGTCATTTAATGCCCATGCAGGAGGGCTGTGTGTCCAACTGTGGTGACTCTTTCTCCTCTCCCTTGTGACTTGGCTAGTTTGTTGCCTAGGCATTCTCTCACTCTGTTGTGACATTTGATATCTAGCAGAGGAAGTTGGGGATGTAGAAGGAGGTTCTCTGTTCATGGCGCATGGTGCATGGTGCCCCTCCATATTGATATAGGAGTTGGTGCAGGTGAATGTGTTTTGGTTGTCAGAGATAGAATCATCTTATATTCCATATATCATCTTTCTAAAGTATGTGGAAATTTGAAATTCACAGAAGTTCTGAATTTCTTAGACTTTGTTTTCTAGTTTAAAGTTTAAATGGCAAGTAACAAAGTACATGTTTTTAAGCATAGAATGGTTAACCTTAGCAATTTTTTCCCTGTGCTAATATAGCACGTCCTTTGCTTGACAGCCTAGGAAAAATATCTGTGCCCAACTTCCCATATGCAAGATTAAATTCTCACAAATACTGGGTCAAAAGAGATTACAGTTGTAAGTCTTCTAACTATTGCTTTTTTCTGCTACAGGGAGAAAGTCATGGCTGTGCCTACAGAACAAAAGAAGAGGGAAGCTAGGAGGGAAGCAAAAGCTAAAATAGTAGCTGTTTTAGATAGAGTAGGGTATCTTGATTCTCTGTTTCCCTTTTGCATATCTCTACATTATTCTTTTTGATGGGAATCAAATGATGACTTTTGTTTCTTGTTCAGGCCATAGAGAAAGAATTGTTGGAGATCCATTGCAAAGTGGTACTTATGGTGACATATACAATTTCCCCGTGAAAGAATATGAGAAAGTCCTAGAAATGGAGGAAATGCAGGCAGCCAGTGAGGAAGAAGATAATGGCGAGGAGGTTTGTAACAACTTTTTGTTTTATGATTTGTTAGACAATGTTACAGTAATCAGCTGATGCCTTTGAGTAATATTCATCTGTCCTGCTCGATAATGTCACGATTATTTTAGTTACTTTGTCACCCATAAGTATCATTCTTAATATATTGTTTTGCATTCTTATTTTTTGCTTTCTTTTTGTGGGAGCCAGAGCCTGAAGTAGAGTTTGTGGAAGGCTATGAAATGGAAGAAGAAGATGACATTGAAGATTTCACTGTTGCTGGTATTGATGATGCTGATCTATTGGATGCAGATGAAGGTAGAAAAGTTTCATAAGAATAAGCAGAATCATATTCCACTGTTTCAATTTTTTATTCCCATGAAATGTCGAGGAAACTAAAATCTTAGTCCCAGTCATTCAAGTTTGGCAAACTGGATATCATAGTAAATTTAAATATCTTTGAATTACAATACTGAGGATAAGTTCGAAGTTGTACTGTAAGCTACGTGTTTTATCTGTTCTTTCACTATGTTTATTGGAACTGATTTTTTTTTTACTTAATATTGCACAGACAACACTGATGATGGTTCAGAAGAAATGGATATAGATGGGCGTGTTGGGACAAAGAAGTCGCGCACAGAGTCAGGATCTACTCCACAAAAGCTTGACACAGATAGCATCAGAACAAAGTTGAAGAGGAAAATGAGACCTCATGTGGAGGTAAATTGCAAATGTCCTTTGATTAATTATTGAAAATGAATAAGAAATATACTAATTATATCTAGATTTCATCTTGAGCTCATTCTAGTTCTATTTTTGCTGCTTGCCTACCAAAAGATCATTGAAGGACATAGTACCTGTAACTTCATGAGCAGCTGATAGTAAAGTATTTCTTTTTACCATATAAGATAAGTTGTGCATGGTTTAAATGTCTTAGAAACCTCTCTTAGGCATTTCATCTGGTATCAGAGCCAGCGAGGTGTAAATACTATGGACCTTTGGTTGAAATTTGACAACTGGATGACAAATTTGGTTGGTGTTGGTTGTCAAAGATAGATGAAATCTCTGTGGATGAAATACTATGGACCTTTGGATGTCCATACTTTGGAACCTCTGTGGAGACTGTTGTCAGAGATAAGTTTTTATAGTTCTGGAGACATGAAGAGGCAGGGAAGATATCTGAAGGACTTTACTCACTTTGCACAACAAAAACATATCCCACAGCATGTGTGAAGCATTGACTGGCACGTGACCACCAATTTATAGGGTTGAAAAAGATGAGTATTATTTCTGTGTTACACTCCAATGTTTAGCAGACTTAAATATTTGAATAAGGGTCACTTTATATATTAGTGACATGTGACCACTGACCAAACCAGCTTAACATTTAGATGTTGAGGTTATGGGTCGTTGTTTAAAGTTTAAACCATGGTAATGAAGCATGTAATGAAGATGTGCGAGATAAATTGTAATGAAGCATGAGATAAAGATGTGCGAGATGTATGTATGCATGTGAGGGGGGTATACTAATTATGTAAGGATTATGGCCTACTTCCACATGGAATTGGTCTTATGGCATTTGTATTTTTTTTTTTAAACAGTTATAGCCGTGGATACAGCGACGGCAATTTTTTTAAAAATTTCACAGTCGTGGATACAGCGACGGCAATTTTTTAAAAAATTTCACAGCCGTGGATACAGCGACATCTCGGCGTGGATACAGCGACGGCTTGGCGTGGATACAGCGACGGCTTGGCATGGATATAGCGATGGCTCGGTGTGGATATAGAGACGGCTAGGCGTGGATACAGCGATGGCCTGGCGTGGATACAGAGACGGCCAGGCGTGGATACAGAGACGGCCAGGCGTGGATATAGCGATGACTTAGACATCTAACGAAATATAGAACATTGTCGCTCTTGCGACGCAAATTAGGGGTCGTCTCTATTGCGACGAAATTGTTTCCACGGGAAAAAAAACACTTAGACGTGGAAATATCCACGCTTTTCTGTGGATATTGCCATGTTTTGCCGTGGCAAAATTGATCACTTGTACTAGTGTATATTCTCCAGTCGGCCTAGTTCTAAAGTTCTTACCAGGCATGAGAATCCTCTTCAGTGTCTCGACTAAGTCCATCCTGATTGCCTTTAGCGAGTCCTCAGTCAAGTACACCAAACTCATGGCCTCTATAGGGAAGAAAAATCTATAAAAAAAACTCCCCTGGACGGCCATACGCAGACTGGTGGAAACTGGTGCGGACGACGTAACGGTCATCTGCACCGGTTTCCCTAGAAATTGAATGCAGTCTACAAAACCTCAAAGGCCATGAGATTCATCATCAAACAACTAAGAAACCTCCCTACCAGGTAGCCATGCTAATTAACTCGAATATATACAGGCCAGGATGGGAAAACCTAAGGAAATACCAACCGCGGGGATAGAAAAGTAGCTCAAACAATCAAACGGAATGGAGAAAGGGCACAAGGGCCTACCTGGTACTGTGCTACGTGACTGGTGGAGGAAAACTATTTAAATTCCATGACGAAGCCACCTAGGAGCGAAGGTACCAACAACGAGAATCTTGGTTTGCTCGAGCGAAACAACAGCACAGAGAAAAGTCCAAAATAACAATAAAATAATAAACCCCCAAACTCCACTATATATACGCCCTGGACAAATATAATCGGTGGGAAAAATAAAGTCATCGGGTAGCAAAAGGCTAAGGGGATCAATGACCAAGTCAATATTTCCTCTGCAACGGCGGATGATAAAATGGTGAGGAGACCCGCAATGGTGCCGGGAGAGGAACAAAACAAACTCGCATCGAAAATCACGAGACTGAGACTTTAGATCAACAGATGATTAGAGAGCCACAACGGCGAACCCGTAAAAGAAATGAGTTCCACAGACCAGCGAAATCGGATTCAAAATATGAATCAAGCAAAAATATCAATCAAGCGGACAATAAAAATCAAACCATCGGAAACCTAGCTCTTTCTAGAGCTGCAACGATGAGAGTTGACAAGGACCAAAGGCCGACAGAACAAAATGGCAGATGATCAGAGGAGGATGAAATATCCTTCGGACCACTTCGTAGATCCCCTTCCGTAACAGCGGAAGACGGATAGACAAAGGTTCCGACGGAATTTCAAAAATCACGCCGATAAAGAAAAATATATCGGAGACCAAACATTTGACTTCGGACTTGATGTCCGGTTCTTTTCCGCAATGGTGGATGCATAGATAACGAGACTCCCAACTCAAAATCCAAAAAAACTCTCGATGGCAAAGCAAAATTAATTCAAACATTAAAACAATTCCTGCATAAAAGTAAACCTTATTCAAAATCAAGCAAAACCAAAACCGAGCGAAAAAGAATCAAAGGAGGGTCCCAAAAAAAATTTGAATTTTGGGAAATTGTTGCAACTGAAACAAGTACTGAACATGAGACTTGAAATACACATTAATTACAGTCCATCAATCATACATGTATCATAGATACATTCCTCCATTCGAAATAATAATCATTACCATGCCATATATCAAAATAGAGTGGAAATGGTCATTGTTTGCTCCTTAAAAGTCATTTTGACATACAAATATTGGGAATTTCGACTTGAAACTTTATGAGAATGAATAAAAGGAAATATGGAACTGATTACAATCATAAATTGACAATCAAAGGCTTTCCCAATTCGAAATCATCAGCATTGCAATGGTTCACAACAAGATAGTGGGGAAATGACACTATTTCTTCATTGTTCAACATTTTTACATGAATTCTTTTGTGTATTTAGACCTAAGAGTCTTATGAACATGAAATACAGATCATATACATCATAAAATAATATAATTGGCATCATAATATTCCCCAAATATATCAATAGCTCACCCAAAGCGCAATCCCTCCATTTGCATGAATATGGTGTGAAAACTGGAAATAGTTGAGAGAGAGTGCTGCAATAGAAGAATCCACATGATTTCCTGTAGCCTACACCTGAAAATAAGAATCTATTAAATCTCCATGAAATACCTGAGTGTCCTTTCCAAACACCAACTAGGATGGGAATCTTTCACCCTCGAAATTGGCTTAAGCAAGAAAACTAGTCATCCACTAGCTCTCACAATTCACAAATGATAATTTCACAAATGAGCAAAAGCTTCTTCTCATGGATGATACCTGTATTTTATAAAAATTATTAGTCTTATAAGGTTCCAAATCCATCCATAAACCAAATCCAAGTCGAATTGGTGTGGCTGCTCATGCTATGCCATGTGGCCTCTCTCTTCACCTTCCCTCTTCTCCCAAATTTGAGTAGGAGCCTCTTGGCCTTCTCCAACTCCCAAATAGGACCTCTCAGATGCTCTATTTATTCATGACATGTCATTATGTCTATATTTCATCCTTCATGTCTGATTTGTGTCATAACTGTCATAGAATCTCCATCATTGGTGTCATAGATGTCATAAATGTAAGGGGAATCTAGCCAACTATCCATGAAACTCTCATTTGGATCTTCCTCTCCCATGTAAGTTACAATTCATCCTAAATTAGACCTATAAGTATATGTACAATTATATTAACCTTATAATCCATCCAAAAACAGTAGGATTCCCATATATTTTAATTTGCAAGAGAAAGATACCATTTAACATAGGAATTCTAGCTAGTGTGGGCCCCATAGTCTCCATGTGTCTTCATGCTCCATTGCCACTTACATTTCCTCTTGTATTTATTTAATAATCTAAATTATTAAATATTTATCCCCTTTTAATGTCTAAACATCATTTATTATCCCCCTTATTCCAAATATCAAAGCTTCCACCCCTAACCTAGGAAACTAGTGATTTTCCTCCTTGGCAATTATTTGACTTTTAGCATCCATTTGACAACTTTCATGGATATGGAAAATGTGATTTGGCCATTGTGACCCAATGAAAAATTTGGGACATTACACATACCATATACCATACCTATGAATACTCCGAAGACTATACAAACCCCAAGTTCACTAGTTGATTCCTCATTGGTTTCTTATGCAGTGTTACTTATATCAAATGGTTTCAAGTCTTGTATATTTTTCACTAGTTGGATATCCATGACCTTAGTCATAATTGGACTTATATTACACATGTTTGGATCTGTTATAGACACTTATTTTTCAGTTCTCAATTCTCTCCATCATTCAAATTTTTACACTCATCAGTTTTCCCCAGTTGCTCAAACTTTTCCTACTCTAGCCCCCTATCCTCATGGAGACATTAAACCTTTGGTATTTGTTGTTACATATGATAATATTTCTAATATATCAGATTATTTTCATACTCATTTCATAATTTTTAAGGTGCTGCATCATATTTGAAGAAATATATGTGAACCACATCACCATTTTGCAGCTATACAAGGAACAGATTGTGTTACTGATTGTGTTGATTTTTCTACACTTTGGGAAGGAGTATGTATGCATAGATCTCTTTTCCTTTTCATATTGTGTTTGAATATTAGAGTATGATGGCCACAATAGGAATTCATATAATTCTCCTACTTCATTAGATGATGAGCTACAGTGAGTCTCTCCTCTTCTTTCTTGCAGATTCTACACTCTATCGCATGATCATGGAGTTCACAATTGCTTCATTAAATTTGTGCACTATAAGTTGTTCATTCAACTCATTCACGTGAAGATAAAGACATATTGAAGAAATTTTGTTCAAATTTTATGCCTTTTCCCTTTTTGATGGAGGATTTTTCCCATGTGGGTTTGCCTCTTTCATCAATTTTCAGGACATAATAATTGTAAAGGGTGACCATAGCCTCAGTGTTGTTGAGCCCTATATGCACCTATATGCATCTGATTATCTTAGACATATAATCATAAAGTCATACTTAAATTGGGGTGTTGGTATATTATAAACCTACTACAGACTTAGGATAACAATATTTAATCATTCTTGATTAATTTCCTATCCACGGGCCTAGATAGTTGGAATCCACTTGCACCACTTGGTCAACACTTGCCATATATACTCCAGGAGTGCCTTTATCCTGAATTTGGTTAGATCATGCCCACTTTATTGATTCCTAGAATTAGTAATTGTGCCTTCCTACAAGTTTTATATTTATCCTGCTATATTCCTTCCTTTTAGTGGATAAGGTAAATCTAGTCAACTAGGAAACTGCTATCTTTTGTTGCCAACCCATCCTCCATGATTTTCTCTCTATTTTCCTTATGCATGTTTGTGAGAATTATCTTGTCACTAGATCATGTCCTATTCTTACACATTATATTAATCCTCAATTTATTTATGGTATCAGAGTTTCTATTTCTACAAAAGAGGCCTAGGAGACACTAGACCTTGCAGATTTGAGACCAACCCCTATTGTTTTGGAGCTAGCAAATAGATCAACCATTAAACCAGAAAGGATAATACAGGATGTTAGTATTTTAGTAGATTCCCAGGAATACCTATCTAATTTTATTGTTATACAAATAAAATATTGATTGTAAGGCCATCCCTTAATTTTGGGAATACCATGGTTAGCTATAGTTTATGCTTATATCAGTTGCAGAATGGGAAACATAACTATTTCCCATGGATACCTCAAGAAAAATTTGACCCTCTATCCTCCAACAAAGCCTGGTGTAACTTATGAAGAGACTATATGGGCTGATATTGAGATGGAAAATGAAGGTATACATCCTATCCTCTTCATTGGTAAGGATCTGAATTTTAAGAATGAAAAGGAAGATGATTTCATTTCTAGTTTCATAGGAAACCCACCCTACATATCAATTACTAGAAAATGCAATAAATGACAACACAGAAGATAATCTTGAACATGAACTTGAACATGAAGATGAAATTCCATGTACAATGGTCCATGGGAGTATTCCTATTGAAATTGAGCCTAAATAAGATTTAAATATAAACCCAAATCTGTCACCATTGCAGAAAGATCAACTATTACAACTTATGAGATATCAAAAGACATTTTTTGCATGGGATTATAAGGATATGAAGGGTATATATCCATATCTATGTACACATCACTTTTATATCAAAAAAGACTGCATTCCAAGTATGAAATCCCAGCGAAGGATGAACCCTGCATTACAATATATTGTCAAGGAGGAACTCAAGAAAATTTTGGATGTTAATTTTATTTATCCTATATGTGATAGTGAATGGGTATCACCCCTTGTCTTTGTTCCAAAAAAAATGGTAAGTGGCGTACTTGCGTAGATTACAGAGAATTGAATAAATACACACAAAAATAGCACTTTCAATTGCCCTTCATTGATCAAGTACGTTTTTTTTAACAAAGACTAAAAAAGATGTGTATTAAATGGGTTGTGCACAACCATTCAGAACAAATTACAGCAGTAAGAATTGTAAGAATTTAGTAGTAAATAAGAAAATGAAACAAAATAAGGCCAAAGTGGAGACCTCCAAGTGGCAATGGAGTAGTTTCTACTCTGAAAATTCCCCGATGTAGTATATACTCGTATAAATTTCTGATTTCAGACTATACAGAAAAACATGAACTAAACAGGCTGGGTAGGCTAGGTGTCTGAGTCTTCTTCCATTCTTTGATCTGTTGATTCTAAGTTGTCCTGGACATGGCCTCCTTGGATCAGCTGCCCCATTTTTTGAATATCCTCCTGCTTGTGATCTCTCTTGTTCATCAGCTGATTTCTGGATTGTGATTCTCTCAATTCCCAATACGCCTGATCACCAACTAAACAAACAACCAGGATTTGAATACTCTTAACACTTTAAAGCAAAAATCTATACACTTCTTGTTTTACACCAGCAGAGATTAATGTCGAGTATCTTCCCATGAAAATTGACCAAGATAAAAACTTAAGCGAGTCACTAAATACATCAACTTGTCGGAATAGAAGCACGGAGGTTGTGTTAACCGTGGCCAGAAACACCCTAACAGCAAGCTTAAAAAACGGTATTGGGACCCGCTCTTCCACGCCGAGAGAGTTCTCATCTTCTTGTAAAGACAGAGAATAACTTCTGTGATAAAGACAGTGCATACTAAGTCTTTGAGGAGCCAATCCACATGCAGAGGACTATGCACTGATCTCTAAGAGTGAATACTCCCATTTGGTGGAGATCATGGCCATTTAGCTGAGTGGAATGTTCTGCTAAAGCTGCCAAGAGACAATGGAAAATCAAAAACATGAGCCTATCAGTTAACCGAGACTCCATGGGATGGCTTATATGGATGACGAGTGATCCTTTTTGAAACTTAGGGGATATATTTGACACTAGCTGCCTCATCTTTTAATAAAATGGAGCCTTGAGGGAGAGAAGCCCCCATGTTTTCCAATGAGTCTGCTTTAGCTTTATTCACTCTTAAAATATGGAAGAAGGTTGTGTTCTTAGGAAGATGTAGCTGAGATATCCTGTTGTAAATCCTTTTGCATTTAATGGATCCCATTGTGTAGCCATTTTTCATTTTAAGAATTACCTGGCGAGAGTCTCCAAAGACTAGTAAGCTTGATATGGAACGTGTGCTTGTCATTTCTAATCCTTGGAAAAGATTTATCCACTCAGCCTCGTTATTAGTCATGTTTCCCAATCCCCATGCAAAGGTTTTTAGCATGTGTCCTCTTGGGTCTAGAATGACCCCCCCTACTCCTACCTCCAATTGGTTTCCTCTTAAGGCACCATCAAAGAATAAAGAGTAGGATTTTTTCTCCTTAATCCATCTTGTAAGGTCAGTAAAGTTTTTCCTGATCTCCCAGGGCTGGATGGAGTAGAAAATTTTGGACTGAGGGAAAGAAAATGCCACACCACTTGGAAACATGAGCCAGAATGTCCTCTGAATCTGGGGATCCCAAACCTCTTGTAGCTAATTTTTCTGCTGTCATTCCTATAGGCTTTGAGACTATACAGCTTATGACCACCTTTTCTTCTTTGAATATTGATATGTTCCTTGACAACCAAATCTGCCAGAATATATTTTTTGGTATGACATTCCAAAGTATTTTTAAGTTTGGTTTTTTCCTAAGAGTTCCTATATAGAGTCTATCCCAGGATATTAAAAACTGACCAAGGGAGTCTGTTGGTTTGAAATGAGCACAAGCCAAATGTAAGATGGACCTTCAAACTTGAAGGGAGACTTTGCAGTGAAGAAATAGATGTTGGGTGGTCTCCATATCTGCATTACATAGGGCACATCGGGAGGGGTCTTCTATTCCTCTTATTCTAAGATTATCTACAGTTAGAAGTTTGTTATGTATTAACAACCATATAAAACAATTGAATCTGGGAATACAATCCGGGTTCCAAACCTTTTTCCATAGTTTTGTTGAAGCGATGACTGTATTTGTTTGCAGCAGTTTGTAGCCTTCTTTGGCAGTGTAAATGCCATTGTTGCCCCACCCAATGGAGTCTCTGGAAATTTTGTTGATGGGGGCCATACCATGGAGGAAAGGTAGCAGGTGATCAACATCATCTTTTAAATGTTCATGCGGATGGAGCACTTTCCATCCATTCCAATTTCCTTGCTAATCCCAGGTGGATAGAACAAAAAGGGTCAGAAAACCATTATCAATTTCCCATTTGGAAAGGTTATCCATTGAAGGGAGGGAAGATAACGGAGGGTTACCAAGGATTTTGTCACCCCAGACTTTTATCTTCTTACCATTACAGGGATTCCAATAGAAGTTTGTTTGTATCAACTTAAGAGAGGCTTTACAAAGCTTCTTGATTGAAGTGCCTTGCCCTTCGCAAGGATGACTGATAATTGTGGAGCGTGGCTTCTTTATATTTTTTTCTAATAACCTCTTTCCACCAATCCCTATTTCCTGTAGCCAATATCCATACCAATTTATCTCCTAGAGCTTTATTCATCTGTTCCGAATCTCCGATGCCTAATCCTCCTTTTAGTTGAGCCTTAATGACATCCCATTTAACTAGGTGATATTTTTTATTCTAAATTTTACCTCCCTACCAAAGAAACTTTCTTATTTGCATGCTTATACTGTTTGTGATCATCTTAGGGGTGAGGATCATAGAGCTGATATATATGGGATAGGAGGACAGGATTGACTGGATAAGAGTGATTTTCCCTACGCTATTGAGCCAACGAGAACCCAGGAAGAGAATGTTATTTTTTATTTTTTGAATTATCGATCTCCACATGGCTGACGTGAAGAATTTCTTGGTGATAGGTATTCTCAGATAACTGAAGTGTGTCCAGCCATGGTTGACTTTTATGTTAAGAATATGGGATATATCTTTGAGGGTATTTACTTCACTGTGCCACCCATAGAGTTGACATTTATCCAAATTCACCTTACTGCCCGATGAAAGAATGAAGAGATCTAGAGATTTTATAAAGTTCCTGGTAATTCATGTGGATGCACTCCCCAACAAGATGGAGTCATCAGTGAAGAGCACGTGGTTAATGGGTTGAATCCTTGTTTTAAAGGAGATACCTGGAATCGTTCTTTCCTCAAGGAATCTATTGAGTCTTCTGCTCAAAGAATCAGCCACTAATATGTAGAGGAAAGGAGAAAGAGGACAGCTTTTCCTGATCCCTCTTTTGGCTTTGAATAATTCAGAGGGCCTTCCATTGATTAGAGGAGTTATCCAATGGGAACTTATGCAGGCTTGAATTTGTTTAGCAAAGGTAGGAGGGAAACCAAACTTTTCCAAAATTAGGAAGATGTAGACATGTCTTAGTCTGTTGAAGGCGTTTTCTAAATCAAGTTTGATAGCCATTCCAGGCTCCTTCTTTTTCAAACTAGAGTGTATTACTTCTTGGACAAGGAGGATATTGTCACTTATATGACAGCCTTCTATGAAGCTTCCCTTATTTGGAGAGATTAAGGATGGGATGATGAGTTTCATCCTGAGAGATAGGACTTTAGAGAAGATCTTATAGGATCCATTGCAAAGGGAGATAGGCCTGAAATGTTTTATAGCAGTGGGGTTATGCTCTTTTGGGATTAAATATAGGAAGGTGGAGTTAGTAGCCTCTCCCATCCTTCCTTTGGACATCCAAGAAATGTGGCGAACCAAATATTTTTTAATAAAATTCCAACACATTCTGTAAAAATGAATTGGAAAACCGTCTGGCCCAGGAGCTTTATTTGGATGAAGGGACTAGACGGCCTTTTTAATCTCCTCTTCAGAGATGGGAGCTTCTAAAACTTTTGAATATTATTCCCTGATGAGAGGGGGGGTGTCTTTGACCATTTCATCCATGTCCTCATTGGATACTTCCTCTTCATTATTATAAATATTTTCAAAAAAACTTCTTACCTCGTTAATGATCTCGGTCTGATCGGTGATGGTTGCTCCGTCATCCTTTTTAAGCTCCCGAATCATATTCCTCTGTTGTCTTTCTTTGCATTGATTTTGGAAGAATTTCATGTTTTGATCTCCACCAATTAACCAAATATTTCTCAGTCGCGGCCTCTGTTGATGTAATTGTAA
Source organism: Pseudotsuga menziesii (assembly GCA_001517045.1). Taxonomy (NCBI): domain Eukaryota; kingdom Viridiplantae; phylum Streptophyta; class Pinopsida; order Pinales; family Pinaceae; genus Pseudotsuga; species Pseudotsuga menziesii. Next base: position 211,129 of record LPNX010026380.1, on the reverse strand, counting down.
CTTCAGAATGTATTCACGTGTATATCTTATGTATTATGCCCCCGATGTTTCTTCTGGGAAGTTTTTTTAATGTAATTGAGTCATGTCATGCCCCGATGTTCTAATTGGGAGTTTCTATAATGTGAACAAGTCATGTCAAGTCATTATGGGTAACCCTCCTATTTATCAATGGTTAAAGTCCCCGTCAATGTTTTAAAACTCGGACTCGGACTCGGAATCGACCGAGGGTCAACTCGGACTCGGACTCGGACTCGGCAATGACTCGGCCGGTTTGATTTTAATGACTCGGTTTACTAAGAAACACGTAAAATATTTGTTTTTTAAAGAAAAAATATATTTTAAAGATTATAATCCATCATTCCAAAGCATTAGAGACAAAACATCCAAAGTATGATCATATATATACCATATAAGGGTGAACATATCAAAATTGCATGAACGGTACTGTATAATGTATAATTATAACTATACAATGTACATTATATATTATACATTATAATTGTAATACATTAGGCTGTTATAATTATAACTACATTATAAAAATTAAAACTTAATTGTAATTTATAAATTATAACTACATTATACATACATGTAGGCTGTTCAACTAAATTATAATTGTATTACAGCCTAATGTATAATGTATTACAATGTATAATGTATAATGTATAACTAAATTATAATTGTAATTTGTAAGGCTGTTCAAACTTCAAAGTTCAAACCTTCAAACCTTCATGCTGTATGTAACTTCAAAGTTCAAACGCTGGCACCTTCAAACCTTCAGTGTGGCAGCAAACAATAGAAAATAGGACTGATATTTGTCAATTTAATGAGAAAAAACGAAACAATGGCTAGCTGGAAGCTAACATACATCTAGGTAACAAAAAATCGGTCTCCAACAGTCCAACTCCTCCAATCATGTTGATTGTTCTTCATTGTTGGACGCTCCTCCAAGCCTCCATGAATCCAAACAACAATAATGCCAAATGCTCACAAACATCTTACAGCAGGAGTGTGAGCCAAATAGAGGGGCAGGGGGTCATCTTATGGCCTCAGGTTATGGTTAGAATAAAAAAAATCTTAAAAATAAAAAATAAATATGTTATTTTGGAGTCTGCATTCTTGTGGGTGTCTGCCACAACTGACTCGGCTGACTCGGGTTGCAACTCGGTCAACTCAGCCGACTCGGCCAACTCGGACCCTAACTCGACCGACTCGGACCCAACTCGGTCGACTAAGTATAAAATCGGCCACCCGAGCCGAGTTGCAGGCCGAGTCAGCTCGGTCGGGGGTCAACTCGGCCAACTCGGACTCGGACTCGGCTGGTTTTTAAAACACTGGTCCCCGTAGTTGTGGGGCCCTAGGGTTATTAGACTCTCCTAGAGAAGTCGGCCCTAGTGAGTTAATGTCAAGTTGGGAATTAGTATAAATAGAGAGTGAGTCTCTCTATTTAACACACACTCACTCACACTCAGTTGTAGTGCATAGCTGAGGGAGAAGAATTTGTTGTGGCTAGAAAGAAAGAGACTACTACTGTCGGGAGATCATCTTACTATTTTGGGGTTTTACTTTTGGTGTTGATTCTATCTCTGAGGAATTTGTGGGGTTTTCTCCTTTATGGTTTCCCCAAGGAAAAACATTGTGTTCATTGTCTCTTGTGTTTGATTCATGTGCTTGTTATTCTCTCAGTTAAAGATCCTAATATATGCTAGCTTGAATGATAAAAATATAACATGATATCAGAGCTAACCTGAGAAGAAGACACTATGCAGCTACAGAAACTAGGGCTTCCTACTTTTTGGATCTCTCTCCACATATTTTCAGCAAAAGAAAGCTGGGTTGACTCTCCTCTCCAAGGTGCATCTTTTTGTTGAAGTAGAATCTGATTATGAGAATTTTCAGTTTTTGACCCGACACCACTGTCGAAAATTAGGGCTTTCCACATAAGTGGAATTTTTGAGTGATCCCAGGCCTGGATTGATCTCCTCCTCAAAATTGAAGTTTAGAGATCAAGATCAAAGCTTTTGGTTGGACAGAACTCCGAGAAAGTCAAACCCTAATCTGCTCCTAAACCAAGCACTGTAGAATTTCAGCTCTAGATCTAGATCTGACATATTAACCTGGTAAGATCTAAATATTTTGTATATCCATTTGAGGTTCTCAATTAAGATGTCTCATCATACCAAGCTTGATGAAAAGCTGGAGGGAGCTGATAACTTCTGAGCCTGGAAGTATAGGATCTCCCTAGTCCTAGAAGAAAATGAGTTGGACTCCTATATCATTAATTAGGTTCTAGTTCCAGAGGGAGATGAGGATAAGGCCTTACACAAGAATAAATTGGTCATGGCTAAGAGGATTATTGCTGATTCAATCAAGAATCACCTCATACCATAGGTGTCCTCCCTAAAGACACCTAAAGCTATGTTTGATGCCCTGACCAAACTGTTTGAAGGGAAGAACATAAATTGGAAGATGACTCTCAGAAACCAATTGAAGAATGTAAATATCCAGAATGCGGAAACCATCCAGTCTAACTTTACAAGAGTCTTTCAGATCAAAGAACAACTTGAAGCAGTGGATGAAGAAGCGGAGAATGCAGATATTATGATGACCACCTTGAATGGTCTCCCTAGGACATGGGACTCTTTCATTCAAGGGATCTGTTCCAGAAAGAAGCTAGTTAAGTTCAGTAAACTATGGGAATAATGCTCTCAAGAACAAGCTTGGATAGCAGCTTGAGAAGAAAATATTGGAAGTGAAGATCAAGCCCTCACAATTCACTCCAAGAAAAGTAGAAGAAGCTTTCATCACTCCAGAGGTAAGAACTTCCACCAGAAAGATAACACTTGAAAAGATTTATCTAAATTAAGATGCTATACATGTGATGAAAGAGGACACTTTGCCAAATACTGTCCTAGAAACAAGATTAACTCCCATAAGAAGAAGGGAAACAAGAGAAGACATCATGCTCATGCTATATAAGATGATGAACCTTCCACAAAGAGAATCACGCAAGAAAGTGATGATTCTTCAAGTGATGAAGAATATGTCTTGATTTCCACCCTCACGGGAACTATCACACATGGAAGCAATGATTGGCTTATAGATAGTGGTGCTTCCAAACATTTGACGGGATTAAAAGAATCCTTTGTGAAACTATCTGAACATAACTCACCTCAGAAGGTGAAACTTGGGGATGACTGCCAGTATCCAATAAAAGGTAGTGGGGAATCCTCCTATAAACTAGACTCTAAAAAGTCTATGAAGATGCAAGATGTATTGTTTGTACCAAGACTAAAGAAGAATCTACTCTCCATATCTGCATTAGATGCAAAATGCATTAGGGTTGCATTTGTAGATGGCCAAGTTATCATGTGACCAAAGGGAAAGACTATTAATGATGTAGTAGTGATTGGGGAACAAGAGGGAGGTCTATACAAATTGAACATCCATCCTGATTAAGCCTTGGTCTATGACAAAGTAGAACCAAATGAACTTTAGCATAGAAGGCTTGAACATGTGCACTACATAACACTACCACTTGCAAGTAAAGTTGTTGAAGGTCTTCCAAAAATTCAGGAAAAACATGATGGAGTCTGCAAAGGATGTGTGAAAGGAAAGAACATAAAGAAGACATCTCCAAGTAGCGATAGAAAGGCAAAAGGAATCTTGGAAATCATTCAATCCGATGTATGTGGTCCAATGTCATCAAGTTCATTAAGTGGGTATGTCTACTATGTTTCTTTTACTGATGATTTTTCTAGGAAGACATGGATATTCTTCATGAAGAACAAAGATGAGGTATTTAGCAAGTTCAATGAATTCAAAGCCTTGATCGAGAACCACACAGAAAATAAGATCAAAACCTTTCGATCAGATAATGGTGGAGAATTCACATCAAATGAATTCAAAGCATTATGCAAAGATTTATGGATTAAGAGGGAGTTAACTACTCCATATAATCCACAACAAAATGGGGTTGCAGAAAGGAAGAATAGAATAGTTATGGAAGCTACAAGGGCTATGCTTCATGATCAAGATCTTCCCATGCATCTATGGGCAGAAGCTACCAGAACAATGGTGTATGTACAGAACCATACTCCACACAGAGTACTCGAGAACAAGACACCTAAAGAAGTCTTTTCCGGCAAGAAACCAGAAGTCATCCATCTCAGAATATTCGGTTGTCCAGTGTACATACACATTCTGAAAGAAAAGAGACAAAGATAGATCCTTTAGGAAAGAAGGGTATATTTGTGGGATACTCTGAAAGCTCGAAGGCTTATAGAATATACTTCCTAGGATTCAAGAAGATCAATGTCAGCAGTGATGTAACATTTGACGAAGACTCAGCTTACAACAAATCCAAAAAGAGACCTGCTGGAGATCCTGAAGAAATAGAAGCATCCAGAATTCATGACACAACCATGAACGAAGAAACTCAAGAAGAATATCAAGAATTAGAAGAACCTCAAGAACCTGTAGATCCACCTCATGAGAAGAATCCTCACAAGAGGAAACCTGCTTGGGTACGAGAAGCTATCCAAGGTGCAGAAAGATATGGGGCTCCAGAAGAAAATCACAGAGAAATAAAAAGAACTAGGTCCTGCTCCGGTTATGTAGCCTTACTATGTGACATTATGGATAAAGAACCTTCCAACTATGAAGAAGCGGTAGAAAGGAAAGAATGGAAGGATGCTATGATCGAAGAGTATCTATCGATCATGAAGAATGATGTTTGGGATGTTGTCCCAAGACCAAAAGGGAAGTCCGTTGTAACTTCCAAATGGATCTACAAGATCAAGCATGCTGCAAATGGTAGCATAGAGAAATATAAAGAAAGAGTTGTGGCCCGTGGCTTCTCCCGGAAAGAAGGAATATATTATGAAGAAACTTTTGCACCTGTAGCCAGATACACCTCCATCAGATTAGTACTTGCTTTGGCTACAGTGATGAAATGGAAGATACACTAGATGGATGTCAAGACTGCCTTCTTGAATGGTATAGTAGAAGAGGAAGTGTATATGGAGCAGCCACTCAGTTTTGAGACACATGACAAGGAGACTCATGTGTGTAAATTGAAGAAATCCCTATACAGTTTGAAACAGGCACCCAGGACATGGTACGGCAGAATTGATGGCTTTCTATCCACTTTGGGCTTTACCAAAAGTAAAGCAGATTCCAACCATTACTACAAGGTTGAAGAAGGTAACCCAGTGATATTCCTACTCTATGTAGATGATCTGTTTATAATAGGTATGGATGGGTTGATTGCTTATACAAAGAGAAAGCTTGCTGTTGAGTTTGAAATGAAGGACTTGGGTATGATGCACTATTTTATAGGCATGGAGGTGTGGCATAATGTGGATGGAATCTTCCTCAGACAAGGGAAGTATGCAGTAGAGATCTTGAAGAGGTTCAGGATGATGGACTGCAAGGCCATAACCACACCTATGGCATTGAACCTGAAGCTATTGAGTGATGCTTCATTAGAAGCGTTTGATGCTACAATGTATCGTCAGATGATTGGGTCCTTGATGTACCTGACGAACACAAGACCATATATTTGCTTTGCTGTGAACACATTGAGCCAGTTCCTGACAGATCCAAGACATGTTTACTTGATTGTTGCAAAGCATATTCTGAGGTACCTAAAGGGTAGAGTTGATTATGGTCTCAAGTATGACGTGAATCAAAAGATTAACCTGGAAGGTTATGTTGATTCAGATTGGGCAGGCAGTGCCATTGATAGGAAGAACACTTCAGGGTGTTGCTTCAGTATGGGATCAGGTGTGATCTCTTGGTTTAGCAGGAAGCAGTCCTGTGTGGCACTGAGTACAACTAAAGTAGAGAATGTTGCAGCTTGTTCAACTAGTTGTGAGGTAGTAAGGCTAAGGAATCTACTATATGATTTATTTGATCTCCAGTTGGATGCTACTTGTATATATTGCGACAACCAGAGTTGTGTGAAGTTGTCCGAGAACCCGGTGTTCCATGACAAGTCAAAGCATATCGAGATCAAATATCACTATATCAGGGATATGGTACAGAGAGTGAAGTGCAGAGAGATCAAATATCACAAACAGATAGCTGATGTGTTGACGAAGCCATTAGCCAGAGTGAAGTTTGAGTACTTCAGGGAGAAGCTTGGTGTTCTCTAGATAGAGGTTCTCTCCAAGGGGAAGTGATGAGTCCGTGAGCCATTCTGACATGGTGAGAGGATTGGTTCCTTCCATGGTCAGATGTAAGGGCTGACCCATTCTGTCATGGTGAGAGGATTGGTTCCTTCCATGTCAGATATGAGTGCTGAGCCATTTTGATGTGACTGTAGGATTAGTTCCTACATGATCAGATGTAAGTGAAGGGCCATTCTGAGGGGACTATGGGATGTGTTCCCACATGATCAGATGTAAGTGCAGTGCCATTCTGATGGGACTATGGGATGTGTTCCCACATGATCAAATATAAGTGTTGATCCCTTCTAGCATGGTTGTGGGATGTGTTCCCCACATGGCTGGATATAAGTGTTGAGCCCTTCTAGCATGGATAGGGGATGTGTTCCCCAAATGGCTAGATATAAGTGCCGAGCCTTTCTGACAGGGTTGTGGGATGTGTTCCCGCATGGTCAAATGTGAGTGCTAGGCCTTTTTGGTAGGGTTGTGGGATGTGTTCCCGCATGGTCAAATGTGAGTGTTGGGCCTTTCTGACAGGGTTGTAGGATGTCTTCCCGCATGGTGAGATGTGAGTGTTGGGCCTTGTTGACAGGGTTGTGGGATGTGTTCCCACATGGTCAGATGTGAGTGTTAGACATGCCTTTCTCACATGGTGTTTGATGTGTTCCTCTCATGGTCAGATGTAAGTGTTGGGCGGGCCATTCTAACTTAGGGTCAGATATAAGCACTGAAGAAGACCTACATGGAGGCTAGGCCTACAACTAGCATGAAAAAGGGCTGGCTCTGTAGAAATTCCTGTGATGAGAAGAATCAAGAGATAGCACCAGTAATGATGACCTAGTGATGATCCAGATCTAACGATGTTGATCCAGCAGTGATGATCCAGATCCAGTGATGATCCAAATCCAGTGATGTTGATCCAGATCGAGTGATGATCTAGATCCAATGATGTTGATCCAGTAGTGATGATCCAGATCAAGTGATGATCTAGATCCAATGATGATGATCCAGATCGAGTGATGATACAGATCTAGATGAAGATGAATTGAAGATGAATATGACGAGGATTCGATGATGATCCAGATGATACAGAGAAGAAGACTTGTGCCGATAAATTTTGTTGAGAGAATACCTTCCTAGTTAAGAGGGAGTGTTGATGTAATTATAAATTTGGAATGTATTCACTTGCATATCTTATGTATTGTACCCCAATGTTTATTACGGGAAGTTTTTGTAATGTAATTGAGTCATTTCATGCCTCGATGTTTCGATCGGGAGTTCTATAATGTGAAAAAGTCATGTCAAGTCATTGTGGGTAACCCTCCTATTGATCAAGGGTTAAAGTCCCTGCAGTTGTGGGGCCCTAAGGTTATTAGACTCTCCTAGAGAAGTCGACCCTAGTGAGTTATCATCAAGTCAAGAATTAGTATAAATAGAGAGTGAGCCTCTCTATTTAACACACACTCACTCACACTTAGTTGTAGCACATAGCTGAGGGAGAAGAAGTTGTTGGGGCTAGAAAGAAAGAGACTACTACTATCGGGAGATCATCTTACTATTTTGGGTTTTTACTTTTGGTGTTGATTCTATCTCTAAGGAAGTTGCGGGGTTTTCTCCTTTATTGTTTCCCCGAGGAAAAACATTGTGTTCATTGTCTCTTGTGTTTGATTGCTGTGCTTGTTATTCTCTCAATTAAAGATCCTAATATAATGCTAGCTTGAATGATAAAAATCTAACAGCCTCAAGATTTCCTCCTCCTGCCTAAGAGTAGATTGCAATTTTTTTTCCAACTCTATTTCCTGGATCAATAATTCCTTAGTTACCTCTATTTGACCCATACTTCCTTACAATGTTTGCATCTGCTTGATGAGTTCTATCTTCCTGATCTTGGGATCCTGATAGTGCCTAGAAACCCATTGTTTGAGAGCAATTTTAACCTACTTTATCTTTTGCTCCCAGATGTAGGTCTGGGATCCTAGAATAAAATAGTTCCAGGCGTTGTGGATGATTTCCATAACTTCCTCTATCTCCAACTAGAGATGGTTAAAGCGAAAAGGGATAGGTCCAAGTTTTCCCATGGAAAAGAAAAAAAATAGGTTTATTGTGTGAAACAACCGAGCAGAGACGCTTTGATTTCGAAACATCCAAGCTCTTTAGGATATAAGTGTTAATCAACACTCTATCAAGTCTTGCAGCAATGTGTCCCGATCCAGTCCTTTTGTTATTCCATGTGAAGTTACCATTTTTGGGCTTTATGTCTGATAAGCCCCAAAGAGAGATCAGGTCTTCCATCCTTTCACCAAATGGATATCTGATTTTGGAACCTCCCCTACGTTCTTCAACTGATATGGTAACATTGAAATCACTAGCAATAATATGGGGAGAGTGTTTTTTCCCTATCATTTGATCTTCTAGGGAGTTCCAAAAAGTTTCTTTCTGAGCTTGAATGATAGGTCCATAAATGTTCCCCACCCAAAGGACTTCCTTATTTTCCTTGTCTACTAGCTCCACAAAGAGGCAGTTCCTGCTTTCAATTGCTGAGCGCATAGAAAATTTGTCCTCATCCCACCAGGTGAGAATGCCTCTTGAAGCCCCAGACGCGCTTACATCTTTCCCTTCGCCTTTTGGCCAAACTTTTTTCATTGTTGAAAGACTGTCTTCAGCAGTCTTCTTTGTCTCTTGGATGAGGAGGATGGAGTTGGCTTCCATTGATTTTTATCTTTTTACAACTTCTATCTCCTAGTTTCTTCCTAGTCATCAACAATTCCAAGAGACCAACTTCATTATTTCCTATGTTGGTGTAGAGCCCTTTCCTTTTCCTTTTTCTCTTCTTCGTGGGTAAGAAGGTATTTATTGGCATGTGGGTTTCTAACCAGAAATTCTAGGTTGGATTGCTTTCCTACTGCTCTATCCCTTGCTGCTTCCTTCTCTCTAACTGTTTTATTGGACCTCCTTCCTTTTTTTGATTGCGTCTTTGGTTCTTCATTGGAATTTTTTGACGTTTCCTCCATTGTTTCCTTTTCCCTTGACCGGTTTTTTGTGCCTTCGTTATTTGATGATTATTTGGGTTGTGTTTTGGATTTTGTTTGAGCTAGACTGCCCTTATCCCCCTGTTCATCAGGCCCAAAAGGAGGCATTTCCTTTGGGGCTTTCTCCTCCTATGTGATGTTTGTTTCTTCTCCCTCAACGAGTTCCACAACTTCAATTTCTTCGTTTGCTAGATCTTGAAACTTGTTTTCGGCTGCATTCTTTGCCAAAGAGGTGGATGGATGCATTGGGGCTACTCTTGCTCCCTTTTTTTTGCTTTCTACATTCCATCCTTCTTCAGGGCTCTCTTCCATGTTGTATTTGTTTATCTTTTTTGTACAAAACTTGGAAAAATTCCCATATTCGTGATAGTACTTGCATTTAAAGGGTATCTGCTCATAATCCACAGTGTGCATATGGTTCCATCCATTTATTGACAAATTTATGGCTTATGTAAGCCCTTTCTTCAAATTGACTTCCACACATATCCTTGCACAAGCAAACATTGGGGCTTTTGGCTATGATATGTCTATGTATTTCCCTAGAGTGTTCCCTATTGCATAGAAATCCTCATCATTCCAACAATGTAATGGGATATGGGGTAGCTTAACCCATATCGGTACTGCCTTAGGAATGTCTTTTACAGGATCAAAGGAGAGATCCCATTTGTTAAGATACATCCCTCTTGGCCCCATGAAATATGGCCCATTCCTGAAAATAAGATCTCGATCCTCCTTTTTTTCAAATATGAAAATGAAATACTCCTTTCCATAAAATATTTGTTGCACTTCCCCTTGAATGAGGGGTCTCCAGTTTTTATTGAGCCATACTTCTACAGATCTGGGAGAGGGCCACATCCCTGTGAACAATCCTATCAAGCCTTTTTCAGATAAGGTAATTGCCTTCCTCTTAGAGGAAGTAGAAGAAAGCTTAACATTCGAAACTTCTGAGCGCTTGACAAAGTGAGAGCAAGAAGGAGCGCTGGACGGTGGACGTTCAGAATATGCGACTATTCGATGAAAGCATTCATCAAATCCTTCGGGATCAGGGGGATCCATGGTCGCCGACGGCCAGATCTGAGCCCATGATTAACCCTAGTTTTTCTCAATGCTCCAAAATGTGATTTCATTCTATTCCTCCTCTCAGCCCTGCAGGTCCTACAGCTTGTCACCGAGAAGGAGAAACTTGTTACAAACTATTTCATTGATCAAGTACTTGACACCCTCTCGAGAAAGAATTTTTTTCTTTTCTCAATGTTTTCAATGGTTATTACCAAATCTAGATAGCCCCTAAAGACCAAGAAAAAAACTACTTTTACCTATCCCTGGGGCACATTTTCATATAGATTCCTTCCTTTTGGACTGTGTAATGCACCTACTCCCTTTCAAAGGGGAATTTTGGGAATTTTCTCATATTTGGTTAATGGAAATGTCAAGATATTTTGGATTATTTTATTCCATATTGTGCTACCTTTGAGGAAGCTTTGTCCAATCTTGAAAAAGTACTAAAATGCTACAGTCAGGTAAATATTTCATTAAGTACATAAAAGTTCCATATGCTGATGACAAAAGTGATTGTGCTGGGACATTTTCTTCTTGTTGCAAGTATCCAAGTTTATCCAACAAAGGTAAAGGTAATACTTGACATGCCACCACCCAAGACACAGAAAGAGGTATGCATTTTTTGGGTAAAAACCGGTATTATTATCAATTTATGGAAAATTACTCAAGAATTGCTTCTCCTCTTTATGCTTTATTAATGAAAGATGCATTATTTTTTTAAGAAACCATGTCAACCCTCCTCTTTATTTTTCTAGTACATTTTGTTGGACGCATATGCTTTCTAAATCGTCCCGTTAGTATGTTGTATTATCCCACATTCATGGGGAGTAATAGTTGTTAAGTCGTCCAGTTAGTATGTTGCCCACATTCATGGGGAGTAATAACTGTTTATATTAGACTTAGTATATAAGTACGTGTTGAGTCCAATGAAGGAATCCATGAGTTATTTTGTATTGAGCTTTCTCAATGGAGGTTTCCCCCTCAAAGTGTCCTGCGATCAATAAAATCTCTTCTGTGCTCTGTTATTTCAGTTATATAATGCATTTTCATTTTTTATTGTAGGAGGTTCCTCACATATGGTATTAGAGCACTTTCTTGGACTTGCTGGGTGGAATTTATGCCAATTTTTTTCTTTTGCGGTGCTTCATAATGTTGTGATTATTGCAGTAGTGCTTCTTCTTTGCATCAGTATTATTCATTCGGATTAGGGAATAAACCTTATCTGCTTAACTATGGGAAGAACTTGGGAATAGCCCTAAAACGCATTGTGAGTACCACATGAACCCCAAATTAGTTGGTCATTGAGAGGACCTACCAATCAAAAAGGGCAACGAACCCTACCTGATTGACTAGTTTCCACCCATGAGGTAAACCAAGAGTTGTCGTTTGTGGCAAAGTGGTTATCAGTTTTACCTAAGTCGTGGAATGAGGGGTATTACCCCAATACGCAAGTCGTTAGACAACATTGGTGGCCGATTGAATCACCTAAACCTATAGGAAGTCGAACATACATGGGGTCCACGTCTATTTCCAGTTGATAAAGCACAGATTTCCAGAGCCACCACAAATCGTTTCCATTGAACCGAAAAAATTTTAAAAATAATAATAATAATAAAATAAATAAATTTCTGATTTTTTTCCATACCTTGTTTGTTTTAGCTACATTTCCCTTGAAAAATAATTGTAACTCCTGTAGTTCCATTCTTCATATTTTCTTCCTTGAGGACCCTATCCCAATTTCCACTTCTCGAAGCCCGAAATTCCACATTTGTCTATTTTTAGGGTTTGCCATAAATTTTTCAATTCTCTAACATATTTTCTCATTCTTTCACCCCACTTATGAAATTCTCATTTTTTGCTTCGTTGACCCTTAGAAAGTGTCCAAAACCTATTCAAACCCCTTACCCACACAATTTTTTCCCAACTCAGAATTTTCCTTTTCTAAAACCCTTTTCGTTTTTGTTTCCCTGCCCATTTCCCGAAAGAAAAAAATAATAATGATAATAATAATAATAAATTCTTATGGTTTTCACCCATGCAGGAGAAACTAAACAAATGGAAGAAGAACTTTTTTCCATCAAGACCAAACTCGAATATCTGAATCAAAATTTTCGCGGCCTCCATCTTCAGCATTCAGCCATGAGTAACCGCCGATAGGCTAAGTCTTATGCAGACACTAGGTTCTCTTCTTCTAACAACTTTCATGGGTCAAAGCTTTATTTTCCTCACTTCAATGGTGATGATCTGAATGGATGGATTTACAGGGAAGAATAATATTTCAGTCTGCATAACACTTTTGATGTCAACAAAGTTCCACTTGCATCCTTTCATTTGGAACATGAAGCCCTTCCATGGTTTCGTTAGTACATCAAGGCTCATACAGAGCCAAACTAGATAGATTTTTGACAACTCCTTTTGAAACAATTTGGCCCTAGTGCTTTTGAAGAATTCACAGTAGAACTCACCAAACTGGCACTGTGAGGGAGTATCAAATAGAATTTGAGAAACTGACCAATCATACAAAAGGATTTCCTTATGCATTCTACAGGAGTTATTTTATCAGTGGTCTGAAGGATGCAATCCAATCCGAGGTTAACAGGTTATGTCCCAACACAATGATGGAAGCCCTAGGGTTTCTTAAGTTGGCGGAGGACAAGATCATGGAGTCAACAATTCTCCAAATCCACTTTTGTTCCATTCAGAAATATGGTTCCCTAAATACTTCCAATCTTGCCAGCTCCTAGAACCACTCCTATCAATCATTTGTCTGAAGCTGAGATGCAGGCACGTAGGGAAAAATGGATTTGTTATATTGTGACGTGAAATTCACTCAGGGACATCAATGTGCTGAGAAAAAACTCTATCTCTTGGATGTGGATTCTTCGCCTGCACCTGAAATTTTTTATGATACTCAGGATCCAATAGATGATGAGGGTGACATTCAACAGCTGCATGTTGACCCTCTTGCTTAGGAAAACCAATGAGAGATATATCTCCATGCATTAGCTGGAGTCACTACCCCATAAACCATGCGGGTCAAGGGTTTCTTCAAAAATCTCCCTCTTACAATACCATTTGATTCTGGTAGCACTCATAACTTCATTGACCCCATGATGTCCATCCTTGCTCCAGCTTTGAAATCATGATTGCCAATGGGGGCACCTTACCTTGTAAAGGGAAGTGTCGTAATGTGCAAATATCTATTGGGGATTATAACTTACGCTCTGACATGTTTTCCTTGCCCTTAGATGGATGTGATGTGGTTTTGGGTGCTCAATGGTTACGCACACTTGGATCCATTTTATGGGATTTTGATGAAATTTGGATGTATTTTTCAGTCAATGGGAAAAAACACACATTGAAGGGCTTACAACCAAGGTATCCCTGATTCATCAATTCACATTGCATGGAAAATATCCTTAAGAATATTTCACATGGTGTCATCGCTCAGCTTCATTTCATTCAAATGCAACCTTCAGTGGTCTCAACTACTCCCTTGGATATACAACAAATTTTGCATCAATATGCATGTGTTTTTGCTAAGACAATGGGATTTCCACCTTCAAGTCTAGAGGACCATCGTATTTTGCTCCTTCCTGGAAGCATCCCTCCCAACATCATGCCCTATTGCTACCAATTTCAACACAAGACAGATATTGAGATGCTTGTTCAGGACTTACCGACGCAAGGTAATATTCACCCTAGTACCAGTTCCTTCTCTGCACCAGTTCTTCTTGTCCAAAAAAAGGATGGGTCATGGCACTCTGCATTGAATTTTGAGCACTTAATCGTATCACAATCAAGGATAATTTTCTAATTCCAATTGTTGATGAGCTTCCGGATGAGCTTCATGGTGCTCATTTTTTCTCCAAGTTGGATCTTCATTCTGCGTATCACCAAATTTGGGTTCATGACGATGATATCCCTAAATCAGCTTTATGCACACATGATGGCCACTATGAATTTTTGGTCATGCCATTTGGAATTACGAATACTCCTTCCACATTGTAGGCATTAATGAATAAAATATTCTGGACCTACTTGCAAAACTTCATTCTAGTCTTCTTTTTTGATATCCTCATCTACAGTCAAACATGGGTTGAGCATCTCCAACATCTGGATCTTGTACTGCAACTTTTTTTTGATCATCATCTTCGCGCGAAATAGTCTAAATGTGTTTTTGGGAATAAGGAATTAGAGTATCTCAGGCATATTGTTTCAGCACAAGGGTTTTGTGTAGATCTTGCCAAATAGATGCCATGAAAAATTGGTCGCATCCTTAGACCCTGAAGAGCCTCCGTGTGTTTTTGGGATTGAATGAATACTACCGCAAGATTGTCAAGGATTATGGGAATATCACAGCCCCATTAATAGTTCTACTGAAAAAAGGATTCTTTTACATGGGCACATGTTGATAAGTGTGCATTTGACAAACTGAAACAAGCTATGTGTACCACACTTGTTTTAGCTATGCCTGATTTTTCCAAGCCCTTCACTATTGAGAGTGATGCTTGCGATAATGGACTTGGTGTTGTCCTCATTCAAGATGAAAATCACATTTAGTTCACCAGCAAATCCCTTTCTGGTAAGAATTTATCCGCCTCTACATATGAGAAGGAAATGATGCCTATTTTGCATGCATTACAGAAGTGGCGTCCATACCTCTTAGGGAATCATTTCTGCATCAAGACTGATCACCAGAGTCTGAAATATTTCCTAGAACAATAGGTCTCACCCCCAACACAACAAAAATGGGTTAGTAAACTCATGGGTTATGACTATGACATCACTTACAAGAAGGGTAAGGACAATATTGTGGCGGATGCTCTTTCCCACACATTTGATGACAATGCTTCTCTTTCAGCTATTTCTATGCCTATTCGAAATTGGTTACAATCTATTCAACAAGGCTATGTCAATGACTCTTCATTATTTGAAATCATCCAACATTTGGCTAGTAACCCTTCTTTTGTACCGCATTACTCTTCGGATGGTTCTTCTCTGAGATACAAGTGTCGTTTGGTGCTTCCCCAAAGTACATATCTTCAAGAGGTTGTCTTCTATGAACTCCATGCTTCTCCATCGACAGGGCACTCTGGGTTCCTCAAAACGTATGAGTGGGAACGACATAAATTATTTTGGAAGGGAATGAAATGGGAAATTCAATAGATGGTTTCTGAATATGATACCTGCCATCACCACAAGGGTGAAACTACACTCCTTCCCATATTGCTTGAACCTTTTCCCATCTCTACAAGGATTTGGACATATATTTTGATGGATTTCATTGAAGGGATCCCTAAATCTGGAGGGAAGACTGTAATCTTGGTTGTGGTTGATTGGATCTCCAAATATAGTCATTTTTGTGCTCTCATCCATCCATATATTTCCTCCTCATTCGCACAAATTTTCATGGACCAAATATTCCATCTTCATGGAATCCCTTCTTCCATTGTCTCAGACCATGACGCAACTTTCACAAGTCATTTTTGGACCAAACTATTTCACCTCACTGGCACCAAATTGAATATGAGTTCAGGATATCACCCACAAACATATGGTTATATTGAAGTCATCAACAAATGTTTGGAAATTTATCTTTGTTGCTTCACCTCTGAACAACAACATCAGCGGGAAAAGTCACTCCCTCTCGCTGAATGGTGGTACAATAATTCCTACCATACTGCATCTAAAATGACTCCATATGAAGCAGTTTATAGTTAGGCACCCCCAGTGCTCCTTCCATACACCCCCAATAGTTCACCAATTCAGGAAGCTGACATGGTTCTTTGCAACCGAGATCAGATTCTTCACATTTTGCATGACAATATTCACATGGGAAGAAACTACATGAAACAACAAGCTGATAAGCACCGTTCTGAGTGCACTTTTCAAGTCAGTGATATATTTTTCTTCGTCTACAACCTTACAAGCAATCCTTCTTGAAACTCAAAGGGCATCAAAAGATGTCTCCAAATTTCTACGGGCCATATAAGGTTCTTCAGAACATTGGGTCCGTTTCTTATAAATTGGAACATCCTCCTTCTTCTCGCATTCACCCAATATTTCATGTCTCTTGTCTTAAGGAAGTGATTAGCACCAACATCAGAGCACAAATTGTTTTACCAGAATTGGATAATGAAGGATCCATCATTTTGGAGTCAGACACCATCCTCAATAAGCGACTCGTAATCTTCTCTCTCAGTCCATCACAGAGGTCTTAATTCAGTGGCACGGTATGCAACAAGGATGCTACATGGGAACCACTCCTTCAGATTCAGCAACATTTTCCACATCTAAAGATTTGAGGACAAATATTTTCTAAGAGGAAGGGGATGTTAAGAACTCGTTTCAACCCTCCTCTTTATTTCATTGGTATATTTTGTTGGACACATATGCTTCGTAATTCATCCCGTTAGTATGTTGTATTATCCCACATTCATGTGGAGTAATAATTGTTAAGTCATCTAGTTAGTATGTTGTATTATCCCACATTCATGGGGAGTAATAGTTGTTTAGATTAGACTTAGTATAAAAGTACGTGTTGAGGAAAATGAAGGAATCCACAAGTTATTTTGTATTGATCTTTCACAAAGGAGGTTTCCCCCTTGAAGTGGCCTGCAATCAATAAAATACCTTCTGTGCTCTGATATTTCAGTTATATCGTGCATTTTCATTGTTTATTGCAAGAGGTTCCTCACATATTTTCTTGGAATGATAAATGTGATGCATCTTTTGGGAATTTAAAGGAGTTACTATCCATAGCCCCTGTTTTATGTGGACCAAAATGGAAATTACCATTTCATATTTCCTCAAATGCATTCGATATGGCCATGGGAGCAATTTTGGGTCAAGAATACGATAAGAAACCATACACAATCTACTATGCTAGCAAAAACTTAACTCTATAGAAGAAAATTATACTGTTACAGAAAATGAGTTTCGGCAGTACAATATAGGTTACCGAACTTTTATTCACAGACCATTCAGCAATCAAGTATCACGCTAATAAACCCATTACTAATGCATGAGTTACTAGGTGGTTTTTAATCCTACAAGAGTTTGATATCATGATTGTTGATAAACCAAAAAAGAAAACATAGCAGCAGATTTTTTTATCAAGGTTTGTCATAGTCAAGGATGATTCTCTTATGGAGAATGACTTTCCCGATGAACATTTACTTGATGTTTCTTCTTATACACCTTGGTATGCAGATATTGTTAATTTTCTTGTTGCATGGAAGTTACCTCATCATCTCTCTCCCAGAGAAAGATGAAGGATCATTTAACAAAGTGCAAGGTACTCATGTGTAGAGGGGTGTTTATTTTACATGGCACTCGATCAGATCATATGAAGATGTGTCAATGAATATGAAATCCCTGATATATTGAAATCTTGTCATGATGAACCCTACGGGGGGGATTTTGTTGATAGGAGAACAGGGCATAAAGCATTACATATGGGATATTATTGTCCTATAGTATTCCAATATGCAAAACAATATGTGCAATAGATAGCTGTCATAGAAAGGGTCATCCAATTCAATCAGATGCGATAACATTACAAGTGCAAGTAGTCATAGAACCCTTTGAAAAATGAGCTCTTGATTTTGTGGGCCCAATCAACCCCCAATCCAAAAAAAATATGATATCCTAGTTTCTATGGATTACATAATTAAGTGGGTGAAGGAAAGGGATTTTTTAAAAGCAACAGAACAATTTTTCATGGACTTCTTATTTGAAGAAATTTTTGTTTGCTATGGGATTCCCAGGGAGGTTGTCACTAATGTAGGAAAACAATTCATAGGGAATAGAATCAAGGAAATGATTTCAGAATACAATATCCAACATCGTGCCACTTCATATCATTCATAATCCAATGGAAAAGTGGAGAGCACAAATAAGGTCGATAGGGTAAACCAAGACCATGAACCAGAGGAAGTGAGGGATGGGAAACTATACAAAAGAAGACGGGACAAAAGAATCAGTGGAGGAAGCTTGATAATCAAAATGGATATTAAAATGAAGAAGGAAATGGGGCTGACAGGATGGACTAGAATAAATCCCCTGAGGTGGAGAGTGATGTGGAAATTATTGAACAAAGTCCTCTAGAGGAATATTGGCATCCTTGTATAGTAGAGGAGGAACAACCATATACGCCACCGACACCACAAAAAGGGAAGAAGTGGTTTGCATATTTTGTGGAATTTTTACCACACCACAAGACAAGGTCAATGGAGTTACAACATGTTACTATAGAACCCCCAGTTCTTATCCCACAGTTGCTACACAAGAATCAATCGTGAATTTGGAAGGAGAAGCAAGGGCGGTGGTACAAGAAACAATGGGGGTAACAGCTCCAGGAAGTACAATGTCTAGTCCACAAGAACCAAACATTAACACACAAACTGAAATAGATATGTCCCATCATGAGGAAGAAACCCCTTTGGTTGTAGTTCTTGGTCCAGCAGTAGAAGGTTATACAGAGGATATCCAAAAATATGTTGATAAAACAATGGAAAGGGGTGAAAGTATGATGGAAGAGGATCAGGTGTTCTCTCAGCCATAACTCATGGAAGATATAAAGCTAGCTCCACGAGAATCTAGCAAAGATAAAGAAGGGCTTGGAAATATTGGTGAACTAAAAATAACAGCACCGGATCCAATCAAGGTTATGGGTAAAGAGAAGAAATATAATGAGAAGGAGAAGAAAAAGAAAGCCCCTTCCTTGGTTGATAACGGTCGTACACTTGACCAGGGTGTTGATGTGATTGTAACTTTGGAATGTATTCACTTGTATATCTTATGTATTATACCCCAATGTTTATTCCAGGAAGTGTTTGTAATGTAATTGAGTCATGCCATGCCCCGATGTTTCAATCGGGATTTTCTATAATGTGAACAAGTCATGTCAAGTCATCATGGGTAACCCTCCTATTGATCAAGGGTTAAATTCCCCGCAGTTGTGGGGCACTAGGGTTATTAGACTATCCTAGAGAAGTCGACCCTAGGTGAGTTATTGTAAGTCAGGGCACTAGTCCCCACCATTGTGTTAAGGATAACCCTCCTTGTTGGTCAGAGGGGAAAAGTCCCCACAAGTTGTGGGGCACTAGGGTTATTAGACTCTCCTAGAGATGTCGAATCTAGTAATTAATTATTAAGTGAGGCCGATATGTTGAAGTGGATATTAAGTGAACAAAAGAATATAAATAGAGAGTGAGCCTCTCTATTTATGACACACACACTCACTCACTGGGGCGCATGAGTGAGAGAAGAAGTTGTTGGGACAAGAGAGAGAGAGACTACTGCCATTCTAAAAAGAGACTACTGCTATTGGGAGATCATATTTATGTTTTCGGGTTTTGATTTTGGTGATGATTCTATCTCTGAGGAATTTGAGAGGTTTTCTCCTTTACGGTTTCCCCGAGAAAAATATTTGTGTTCATTGTCTCTTTTGTTTTATTGTTGTGCATGTTATTCTCTCAGATAAGATCCTAAGATCATAATGCTAACTTGAATGACAAAAATCTAACATGGTATCAGAGCTAACCTGAGAAGAAGACATTGTGCAGCTGTAGAAGCTATGGATTCTTACTTTTTGGGTCTCTCTCCACAATCCATCAGCAAAAGTATGCTAGGCTGACTCTCCATTGAAGGGTGCATCTTTCTGTCGAAGCGGAATTCGATTCCGAGCATTTTCAGTTTTTGGTGCGGGAAATTAGGGCTTCTTACAGAAGAGGAATTTTTGAGTGAGCATGGCATAGGATTTCTCTCCTCATCAAAATCAAAGTTTAGATACCTAGGTCAATATTTTTGGTTGGGTACAACTCCAAGAAAGTCAAACCCTAGTTTGACCTCGGGTCGAAAAAACCCTAAAATACTAAAACTGATACGTTTTGGTACATTCGTTGTATCTCGGGATTGGAGAAGGATCAGGATTTGAAAATTTGACAAGACGAAGATGAAATCTTGATTTACACTGTATCCAACGTTCAGTCTCAGATTCACTATATTCTAGGAGATATGATCCCTCCAAGTTAGGGTTCCAGCCTCTTCCAGGATTCATCACTAAACAGGACACCTGGGGAGAATTGCTATATCTTAGGATACAAAGGTCCAAATGAAATTTATGAAGATGTTCCAAAAAGGGAATGGAATTTAATTTCTATGGTAGAAGTTTCAGACCCCGAAGATGAAACAGTGACACATGGCAGTCCATACAACTTCACTGTACTGAACAATCCGTAAATAGGTCACCTTGAGAAAACGATCATACGTCCAAATTGGTGAAACCAATTATGATGAACCTATGGTGTTGGAATAGGGATAGGTGAGGATACCTCAATGTGAATTTTTAGACATAGAGGAGTATTAATTTTGGAGATATTGTAGAAACAGTATCAAGCATTTTTGGAGAAGAAATTGGAAAACTAGGGCTTCCTGTTCTGGGAGCTTCCCTCCACTGTTTTCAAAAAAGGATGTTATACACCTGAGTGGCACCTCTCCGTCTGAGTGCTGATATCCCTCATATCAGCACACAAAAGGACACTTATGGATAGAGGTTTTCCCTTAACACTATAGCTTGGCTTGTCATGAAATACATTCTACCTTCATCCAGCTAGTTACTTTTCCATTTTGCCATGTTGGGATGTATTCGCGACTCTCTTTATAGACAACTCGCGAGTCTCCCTCACAGCAAGTCGTGAATCCATGTATTCGCGGGTTGCGCTTATACAAAGTCGTGAGTCATTCGCGGGTTTCTCTACTACATACCCACGAATGTGCCTCTTAACATGAAAACACAAAATCACGCGCTAATGGGAGTTTAGTTAAGTCATTTTACTTAATCTCCCTAACTTCTATAACCTCCCTAACCTTCGAGAACTACCTTATTTCACCCATATAAATACATGCCTTGGGGAGGGTTGTAGATACTTACACTTTGGAGAAAAGTTATGCTGGTGGATTGTTCACAGAAGTCTTTGGAGCAGTGAAACTCAGAATCCTTTGGTGACAGAGGAGTCCTTGTCTCAGACGTTTGGTTGTACTCTGAACTTTCTCATTATTGATAATAAAGAGATTACTTCTTCCACATGTGTCTCATATATCTTGGTTTGATAATTTTTTATGCTTCAGTATGTCATATTTGATTTATCTAACCTGCTAACATATATATATGAATCATTCTATATCTGGAAGATTGTCTCTGAACAGGTGAAAGAGGAGTGAGCCTTGAAGACTTTGGAAGTGGAGCAGATTGGAAGAGGACTAGCAAGGATCAAACGTCGTTAAACCAGTAAGTTCTTCTAACCCTCCTATTTCCTATTCTGCACTTTAGAAGTCAATTGTCTGCAAGTGTTTGAGTATGTTGGTAACCCCCGACCTACGATTATTAGGTGCATAATCCCTTACAACAGAACTGGCGACTCCACTGGGGAATCCTAGACTACTGTAGGTCATTTCTGTTATCCTGACCAGTTTTGCTTGTGAGTCTGTTTGTGGTATTTTATCCTGGCTCTTGCTTACTTCAGCGTTTGAAAGTCTTTGGGTTTTTTTCTTTGCTTTTGAGAAAAATTTTATACCCATTCGCGGGTTGTTCCACTGAACAATCACGAGTATAAAGTTGCATTCGCGGGTTGTTATACTACACAGTCACGAGCATTCACGAGTTGCACTGTTAGACAGTCGCGAGTACTCCTGAAGATTGGGATTTTTAAAAGAAGAGTTTGCTTGTGTATTTTCTTGTTATAGTCCTTGTTTTCTGAGAAGACTTTCTTTAAGAATGCTGCAGAGTTTGCTTGATTGCCTCAGGTGATCACATCTTAGTCCTTTTTGAAATCCATTGAGTCTTTTTTACTTGGTTTATTTACTGTTTGCATCCTGAAGCATTTGGCCTGTTTGGGTTCTTGGTTAAAGTGTCTTAGTCCAGATCAGTGATCAGGGTCTTGGGCTCTATTTTTCCAGTCTGCTTTCTGACAGTTGCTGGTTTGTACTTGCCTTTTTTAAGTCTGCAGTGGTTTTGTGTCATTGTTTGCACCCAAGCTAGGGTTCCTAGCCTGCTTCTCTTGCTGGTCTGTTGGTTCTGTCAGCCTGTTTGTTTCAGTTTGTAGTTTGTATACAGTTCATAAGTTTCAAGTTTACTCAAGCATAGTGCATTGTAGATGCATAGTAGTTTTTTTTGAACAATTTTTAAAGTGAAAAACAAAACATAGTTAGTCTTTTGCATTGTGATTTTTGCATAAGTAGTGTTTGCTTCATTTTAAAAAATATATAGTCTCAGAAAATTACAAAAACATAGGCTTAGTTTCTCTTATCAGTGCTTTAGTTCATCAATACATATTTGAAAAAATGAAAAGAAGTTTGTTTTATAGTAGTAGTTTGCTTTGAATACACTTTAATTTCATTTATTTCTTGCTGAGTCAAAACACCAGACAGTATATCACTTCCATTTCCTCTTGAGTAAGAAACAGCCCTCTAAAATAAACGCATAAATTAAAATTTACTAGTAAGTTTTTATTTTTAGGGGCCTTTCACCTACTAGCTTAGGCTAGACTTGTGGGCTAGGGAGTGTAAACTTCCCACAAGTTATAAAATCAGACGTAGTGGACCATTCTTTAGGTAAATCCTTGATTCTATCACTGTATCTGGGAAGCTCCTCTCAAACGGGAGTTAAGCACTAGGCCGCGTGGAGGCTTGGACAGAGGAGATAACCCTCCGAATCCTTGTCAAAACGTAACCCACGAATTTTACGCATCTGGGGATTCTATCCTAGATAGAGTTTCGGGCTCAGCTACCCTGCCCATGCGTACAAGTTCGGCTGACGACTGTCCCCCCAGACAGCTGGTATTGTCAAGGTAGCCTTTAGTCTCTTGTCTTTTAGGGTTCATACCTAGGTAAACCAGAAGGTTATTTCTGGTTCACCTTGAATGGGCTTGGAAGGTGACCCTTGTGGAAAGTGTAGGAGGGTGGTGGGTGATTCCTCCGCTTGTGCCTGAGAACCCCTCAAGGACGCCAAGTAATCGTTCATCAGCTTTCTTCGGGGAAGCATATCTTTATACCCTGGTTTGATTGCTTGAGACTCTAGGATATTTTTAGTGTATGCTCTGTGGATTTGCTTGTGTTTAGTTGACCTTAGGGTGTGATTAGTCAAATTTTTAATTCTGGAGGACCAACTTGTTAGAAGGTCAAGAAGGTTGAGAAACCTTCCTCCTCTCCCTGCATTGGAGCCTCCACCTTTACCTCAAAGGCAAAGATTAGACACAGACGATTCTTTTGAACCAGTAGGAGTAAGTGAGGTTCTTGGTGAACCGGAATTGATAGCTAACCATTTTGATTTTGACACAGTCGAGATAGAAGAATTGCAGACTGATGAGTTTGCAAGAAATTTTAACACTCCATTGACTGATATTAATGATCCTGTGATCGTCCAAGTCAGACCTTTTAGTTCACCAGTAGTAGGTGTCCCTTTGAGTAGAGTCATGTCTTCTGCAAAAGAGAGTTCTTTTGTGTTTACCTCAACCCTTCCGGTTGAAGGGGTACTACCTCCCCCAGTTAGTGCCCCTAGATCTAGTTTTCCTTCTACACCTTTGACTCCAGCGAGCCGGGTGATTCAACCACCGGTTCACTCCAACATAGGAGGTATTTCTGGTAACACGGTTGCTGGGATCCCCAGTATACCTACCATTCCTTCTTCCTTCCCTTACACTACTCAGACTGGTCCGGTAGGATCCTCGGCTTATGTCCAAGGATTTCCTTGGAATGGCCTTCATATGTAGGAGTGCAGTTTGGGGGAAACACCTCTTATGGGCAAAGCTTCCATACCCCTATTTCGGTTCCATACTCGAGCTCTCCCTTCTCTTTGTTTAGCGGAGGGATACCTGCTCCAGTATTTCAGACCCCAGCTTCTATGGGGATGGCCCGAACCATGTACACTGCACCTTCCACCCAAAATCCTGTGGCCTACGGATGGAATCCGTTTCAAAGCAACCTTCCCACTTCACAATCGGTGTCAGGGGGAAACCCCACCTTTACCTATGGGCATTGGGGGGCTGGACCCTCTAATCCCCAAGCTGGCACATCTAGTACACCGATGAACTTTCCAGACTTATCTAAATTGATGAATGACCCGGTGAGGCATGACCCTTTATGGCCACCTGTTCCCACCAAACTACCCTCGGACATCCCTAAGTTCGAAGGTAAGGCTGGTGAAGATCCTGGGGCTCATGCCACCACCTTCCATTTATGGTGTTCTTCAAACTCATTGAATGAAAATTCAGTGAGGTTGAGGCTGTTCCAGAGGACCTTGACTGGCACTGCGGAAAAATGGTACATTGAGCTGCCTTCTGCTGCTTTTAGTAGTTTCTGGGACCTAGCTAGTGCTTTCCTCAGTCACTTTCAGCTTCCGGTCCGTTACGATTTCGGAATGGATTTGTTGTCTACTTTCAGAAAAAACAAGGAAACCCACATCTCGGATCATATCCAAGAGTGGAGGAGGCGAAAGAGTCTTATCAAAGCTACCATCCCTCCTGAGTTTCTATTAGGGTGGTTCCTTAAGTCATTGTTGCCATACATATCTAAGGATGTTTCCACATCAGGAGTGACGAGTGAAGAAGAATCCATACTCAGGGCCCAGTAGTTGGACTTGATTTATTCACAGTCTGGGATTCTATATGAAATTATCCCTGAGGCACAAAGGCCTTCACATGAGGCTGAGAAACCCAAGCCTGGACCCCACGCTGATGGTGTGGTTGGGTCTGTAAACTCTCCCACTGTAGAGTCTTTGACAAAACAACTTCACCAATTGTCTGTCAAACAGTCTACGGCGGAGGTAGAAAAGGCTGCCCCCTCCTCCCAAAGTGCAAATGTTTTTGCACAAACCTTTTTGAAGGGAAATCAACAGCCCGACAGGAAGAAGAAGAAAGGTAAAAAGGGAGAGGGAAACCAAAATCAAAACAAGCCAAATCCCGTAAACAATGCTGATGGGGGCAAAAAGGAAAAGAAGAAAGTCAAGTTCCCTTGTAAGTTGTGCCAAGGGGACCACCTTACTCATATTTGTCCCCTCATGGAACAAGCTCAAAAGCTGCTCCAAGCTCAACCACCGGCTGTCCTAAAGGCTCCATTTCCCCAAGGGCAGAATTCTGCTTCAGCTTCTACCGTAGCAGGGGGCACTCAAGCTGCCCCTGACCCCAATTATATCAACATGGTTAGATCCTCAACTTTGTTACAAACCAGGAACAAAAACTATGAGAAAGAGACCTATGAGAAGGGTAAAGCTGTAGTTGAATCTTCCAACCCTCTCACTATAGAGAAACCTGCGGAAATAATGCCAAAGATACCCAAAGGTGTCTTTAAGAAGACTTTGCATACCCCAAATGCCAGAGCCGCTTCTAACTACTTTATGGTTGAAAACTTGGCTCAGAATCCCTGTGCAATGTCAGCTTTAGAGGTGCTACAGAGTTGTCCCGCTCAGCGGGATGCCCTCTTAGCAGCTTTAGGTAGCATGGACTCTTCGAGTCTCACAGCGAAATTTCATCTCTCTGATGTTAAAATTCGCCTCCCTTATCATGTATCTCTATCGATAGATGTTGTCCATGGTGGTAAGACCATTGGATGAGCAGTTGTTGATGAGGGAGCCTCTACTTGTGTCATGTCCCTGGCCTGTTGGAAAGCTCTTGGATCCCCAGAGCTGGTCCCATCAACCACTTTACTTACTACTTTTGATGGAAGGTCTTTCCGTCCACATGGTATCCTGCCTGCTTTTCAGATTAAGTTGGCTGGAAAAGCAGTGTCTGTTGAAGTTGAAGTGATTGATGCTCCATTGGACTATAATTTGCTTCTGGGTAGGAATTGGACTTATGCAATGTCTATTGTTGCATCAGCTGTCTTTCGTGTCGTGGTTTTTCCACATGAGGGCAAGGTGGTCACTATTGAGCAACTTGATTTTACTCGAAAAGGCCGCTTAGAGTCTAAAGATTCCACTATGCCATTGGTTGATCAGGCCAAACCTACTGCACAGAGCTTGGGGGCTGGAATGTACGCATCATTGATGGGCACATTCGATATTCCATCGATTCTACTACTGTAGGGAAGTCCATTGATTCCGTGGTCGATAGGACTGATCCTTGGGTCCTCCCAACCCCTCAGGAACCGGAAGTGCCCTTATCTGCAATGGAAGTGGCATATAAAGCTATTACCCAAACCACTGTTGATCCCGTTCCAGATCCTCTTACAGTCTCGGATGATCTGGAAGAAGTCTATATGCCCGCATGGGCGGAAAAATCTTTACATTCCATAAATTGCTTAGACACCGTTTTACCTTCCGATGAAGCTATTCTGGAAGCTATGTGTGCACGTGATAAGATATGTGAGGATCTTCATCACCGATCTTATTTCCTTCCAGAGCTAAGCAAGATAGAAAACCAAGAGTTTCATGTGAGACTGTCGGATGATGTTGATACACCTGTCAACCCTTTACCTAGGGAAGGAGTGTTTGCCGAGGGGAATATGGCAAACATTTCCGCCACTATACCAATCAACATCTCTATAAAACCAGATGTCGTGGAAAATATCTATATAGGTGCAAACTACTCTCCAGAGGAGATTGCCATTTATACTGCCCTTTTCAAGGAATTCCGCGATATCTTTGCCTGGTCATATGAGGAGATTCCAGGCATTGATCCATCTATTGTTGAACATGAGATCCCAACCTATCCTGATGCCAAGCCAGTTCGGAAAAAATTACGCCCCGTGAACCCGCGTAAAGTGGCAGCTGTGAAGGCAGAGGTTGAAAAGCTGTTGAAAGCAGGTTTTATATATCCCGTAGCTTTGACCGAATGGGTGTCCAACCCATTTCCTGTTGATAAAAAGCAAGGGACTATTCGCGTTTGTACGGACTTTCGAGACCTTAACAAAGCCTGTCCTAAGGACAATTACCCCACACCATTTATTGATTAGATCATAGATGCATGTGCGGGTAGTGAGGTATTCTCGTTTATGGATGGTTTCTCCAGCTACAATCAAATCCAAATCAAACCGGAAGACCAGCATAAAACTACTTTTATTTTCCCTTGGGGTACATTCGTGTATAGAAAAATGCCCTTTGGATTGAAAAATGCAGGGGTAACCTTTCAACGAGCCATGAACTTTTCTTTTCACGACATAAAAGCCATTGTCGAGCCTTACCTTGATGATCTACCCGCTCATTCTCGCAAGAGGATCCAGCATCCAGATCATTTACGGTTGATTTTTGAGAGATGCAGATACTATAAAATTTGCTTCAATCCCCACAAGTGTGTTTTCTGCGTCGAGTCAGATAGATTTCTTGGATTCATTGTCTCTAGTAGGGGCATTCAGGTGGATCCTTTAAAAGTCGAGGCCATTGTAAATCTGCCTCCTCCTCGTTCACTTAGGCAACTTCAGAGTCTACAAGGAAAGTCTAACTTCCTTCGACGTTTTATCGTTAATTATGCCAACATCACTAAAGGTTTCATGCGCCTGCTTAAACAGGACACCCCATTTGTATGGGATGAAACTGCACAACTCGCGTTCGAGGCATTGAAGAAAGCCTTGTTGTTGGCTCCTTTATTACGCCCACCAGATTATTCTAGGGATTTTATATTATATCTGGCCGCGTCGGAGTCTACCATTGGGGTAGTGCTAGTTCAGGAAGATGACAAGCTCGTTGAGCATGTTGTCTATTATCTTAGCCATGCTCTGGTTGGACCTGAGCTTAAGTACTCCCACGTCGAGAAGTTAGCCTTAGCAGTTGTTTATGCTGTACAGAGGTTACGGCACTACATCTTACTGAGGACCACTATTGTAGTGGCGGATGTAAACCCTTTCCAATATGTTTTATCCCGACGCATTGTTGGGGGGAAATTCAATAAGTGGATAGTCATTCTCCAAGAGTTTGACTTGGTTTTCCAATCCGCTAAATCCAAAAAGTCCTTAGTTTTTGTCGAGCTTGTAGCAGAATTCCCTACAGAAGAAGATGTAGTGATTGAGGATGACTCATTCCCAGATGAGCACATCTTCCTCATATCCACCTCTGATCCTTGGTACGGAGATATTCTTATATATCTCCAGACTTTGAAGTATCCTACCGCTTACTCTAGGGAAGACCGACGCAAGTTACGCCTTCATGCTAAAAGCTACCTCATTATAGGAGATACATTATATCGACGAGGGGTAGATTCCATCTTGCGTCGCTGCCTTACTCATGAGGAAGTGGAGATTGTCCTAAATGATTCCCATAGCGGAGCGTGTGGGGGTCATTTATCTGGGTTAGCAACGGCCCAGAAGATATTACGTGCCGGGTATTTCTGGCCCACCATATTTAAAGATTGTGTGGAAGCTGTGAAACGCTGTCATCCATGTCAGCTTTACACCAGAAAAATGCGGTCACATCCTGGTCCCTTGTTTCCCATTGTCTTGGTAGGCCCCTTCATGAAATGGGGGATCGATTATATGACACGCAACCCAGCCTCGGCTGGGGGGCATAAATACATCATTGTCGCTGTTGACTATTTCACAAAATGGGCAGAAGCAATGCCTACTTTCAAAGACAATGGGGAAACAGCAGCTTTCTTCGTGTTTAATCAGATTATTGCTAGGTTTGGTATTTCCAAAGTGATTATCACTGACCATGGCAGTCATTTCCAAAATCACATGATGACAGAACTGACCACCATGCTCGGATTCCGACAAGAACATTCTTCTCCATATTATCCGCAAGCAAATGGTCAGGTTGAGGCTGTAAACAAGACTTTAAAAACTATCCTTAAACGTACTATTGATGCATCCCGCTCGAATTGGCACATCATGTTATATCCTGCTCTTTGGGATTATCGAACCAATGTCAATACTGCTACGGGTTTTTCCCCCTTCCAACTCATTCACGGGGTGGAAGCTATTACGCCGAATGAATGCGAAATTCCATCCTTGCAGATAGCTATTCATGTGCTACCTGACACGACTGAGCTTGAGGAACGGTTGCTCCATTTAGAACACTTTGATGAACAACGTAGAGATGCGTTGACTGCAAATCAGGCTCATAAGAATAGGGTTAAATCTCAATACGATAAAACGGTCAAACCTCGGGTTTTCTCTGAAGGGGAACTTGTCTTGCTCTAGGACCAAGATAAAGAGCCTCTGGGGGAAGGAAAATTCAAGGCCATGTGGTTGGGACCCTATGTTGTGTCTAAAGTTTTGAGTAAAGGCACATATGAATTAGTGGATTATGATGGGAATAAGCTGCCTGAGCCTACAAATGGGCTCTACCTGAAGAAGTACTACGCTTAGGGTTAGCACTTTTTCTTGTATATTAGTATATGTATTTTTATGTACATTAGGTTGTCATTTTTGTTTTTTATACTATCTGCTGGTTGTTGCAGATGTCTTCCGAGATGTATGTAGGTTTTGTTGATGGCGCCAGCCGTCATACTTGTAACCTGGCTTCGGCAGCATGGGTTATTTATTCCCCCTCAGGACAGCTTGTTGCCGCAGGAGGCGCTTGTCTAGGTCCTGCTTCTAATAATGTTGCTGAGTATAGGGCTGTAATTGAGCTCCTATGGGATGCTTTGTCATGAGGCATCACCCAGCTTGAAGTCCGTTTGGATTCTCAGTTGGTTGTTTCCCAGCTCAATTGAGCCTATCAGGTGCGTAATCCTACATTGTTACGTCAGTTCATGCAAATTCATTTACTGGAAAGACATTTTGAAGTTATTACTTTCAATCACAGTCCACGAAACCAAAATTCATTAACTAATGCATATGCTAATTATATTTTGGACTGGCATCTCACACACATTTTATAAAATATACAGCAAACATATAAGAAACATTTGTAAATAAGCTGACAACCAAACACAAATATATATGTGTGTGTGTGTGTGTGTGTGTGTGTGTGTAAATATCTGTCATAGATAGGTCAAATCTGATCCGTAGATCCCGTCATGTACAAAATATACAAAAATGTGGATCGTCATCCATCAAAATTCCCTAGAACTAGGCCTTCCCTCCATGGCCACTGGGACCTCCTTGGTCCCCATGATCTCTGTGCCCCCTGGCTTTCTCATCCTCCTCGACTTCGGCAGCCTCCACCGCATCTCTGTATACAAGTACTGCCCTAGCTACTCGTCTGAAAAGACGTAGCCAGGCCAGTGGAACCCCAACTACAAACTCCTGCATAGCTACAGGGAGATGATCTATCCGTATCGTAGGTACTCGCTCGGTCAGCCTTCCTAGCTTCATCTCGAGTACTCTGATCAATCCTAGGTCTCCCCCTGCAACAAGACGCACGAAGGTACGTGGGTGCACTTCAGGGCGGACTGGTCCAATATCTGCATTTTGACAAATAAATAGGGTTTAGACTTGTGCATATGTATATATCCTATCATTTGAAAATCCATAAAAATTTGATAATGATAAAAAATAAAAAATTACTTACCCATCTCTCCCCATGCTCCTCCTGGAGGGAGGACTAGGTCGGGATCACCTCGGAAATCTAACCCGGCGTATGGAAACTGCTCCAACGCCGGCACCTGTCGTTCCCACCATGTATAGAAATCATCATCATACATGCTATGTACTATATCTCCTCCTCCTTGACGGAGGAAGATATCTCCCCACCGGCTCAGCCTATGTGGATGATGGACCTATAATGGTATAGCAGGGCTCATAGCTGGCACTCTCTCAAAGAAGAACGCTACCAGTATACTCGCATAGCCGAAGTTCTTCTGTCTTCCTCTCCTATAGTCAGATAATTGCCTCTTCATGATGGGGGCAATTCCCGTACACCAATCAAAGAGAGTACCTCTAAAGCAGTCCACCGCCACTCTCATATGATTCCTAGTGGCCATGTGTAACCCTGTTGACCCTGAAAGTCTGACAATAGTACTGGCCAATACCTGAAGTGTAAGATCCTGAATATCTGCAATGAGAACGCTGCTGCCTTTCTTTTGAGTACCCGGTCTACAAAATACATAGACATAGTTCTGGACACTCAAGGGGTCTCCACCCCTGCCAGTGCCTTCCAGGTTCACTGGTGCTCCCCGTTGTGATAACCCGGTTATGAAGTAGATGTCTTGTACGGTAAGCTCCAAAGTCTCACCTTGGATATTGAACATCCCCAGGTCATGGTCCCAGTAATGGACTAAGAACTCTAATATGCGGACATTGGCCCGCATGGGTGATGTGCAAAAGAACTTGAGAAGCCCACTGGTCCTCAATGCTTGGATAGTAGGCGGGCTTTGGAGAGCTGCTTGATCCATCGCTTCATGTTCCCTCTCTCTCCACTCTAGCACCATGTTTTTCCTGACAAAAACACATAATTTGATTCAGTATTCCATCATAAAATTTTAAAAATTTTGCATATTTTTAAAGCATTTCCCTATTGTGCAGCATTCGCGACTGTCCATTGGGACAAGTCGCGAGTCATTCGCGACTTTCCTGTTGAGCAAATCACGAATGAAACATGCATTCGCGACTTTCATGCCTTGCAACCCGCGAATGCATTTTGCCATATTTTAGGTTGATGAAAAATACTGAATTAACCACTAAATTAAAAATTTGTTTGGATCAAATTAAAGAGCTAAGGGTGTAGATTTACCTGAAGCTGGCGGTTCCTGAATCTAACGGTCCAATTGTCCACAGAAATCGATCAAAGATAGAGGGTAAACTTTCCTTTTTGGTTCAAAAAGTGCAAATGGTATGAAATGTTTTGATTTTCAAACTATTTATAGAAATAAAATTTCGTAAAGTGGGTCTTTTTATATAGTTTGAAATGTCAATTGATTAATATCACCCTCTTTGTGCCTTGGAACAGGTTTACCAACTTTTACAAAGTGTTGATGCTTCTATAGGGTGGTTTTTGCTCTTCCCAACACATGTTGGCATTTTATCACTCCACATTAACCTTAGTAATCAACATATTTTCCACGGACTATGGTATTTTAAGCCATTAGTCCCTTGTCTCTACCATTGTTCTTCCGTGGCTAGGATCCCTTTTCATGAGTATCATCCCTGTATGCCATTGCCATCCTTTGGTACTCATTCCGTCACTGTTTCAAGCCCAGGGGTTTCCTCATATCTATTTTTCATGCCAAATAGAGCTTCTTATGAATCTCTTTTTACAAGCTATCCCTTTATAGGACTCCCCAACCTTATGGAGTTTCTTTAGGCCCAGGTCTGACTCCTTCAAAATAGACTTGAATGTCGAGTTATCTCGTCTTTTCAAGCTTGTTAATAATATGTGAACGGGCATCCGCATTGGTGTTAGGTTATCTCTTTCTCGGACCATGCGGAATAATACGAGAAAGGATCACTCTCTTTTCTTCGGAATTGAGAAGAGTATTCTCAGGTATAGGTTTATCACTTTTCCGGACCTGAGGGACTAAATTTACGGAAAAGGAACACCCGGTTTGAGCTTAGTTTTCTCTTTTTCATGCTCTGGACCCAAACATGAAAAAGATTCCGAGTGTACTTTGTGTCTTTGTCATGCTCGTTAAACACTCAAGAACAAAGCAATGAGTTTATTGTTGTAAGCACCATTTCTCGTAACCAAATGGATCTTTCCGAGTGAGTGATCTTGCTTTCCTTCACACTCGTAAAACTCAAGCTATTTTATGTTGTTTTGGAAGGAGCGTTGGGTAGGTGGTAATTTAACATTTTTCGGACCTTCCCGACTAAGTACGAAAAAGGTTCACCTTTTCTTCTTCGGAAGTTAAGAGAGTTTTTCTGTGGTTTGTTTTATACTTTTTCGGCCTCAGGAGACTAAATTGGACGAAAAAGGACCCCCCTGGAGTCTTCTTTGGCATTTTCAGACTCTCTAAATGTGAAAATACTGCATGAGCATGTACTAGTTCGGGCTCATTAAATCCATGGATCAGTGTATCAAGCATTATTTTCCCATCTCTTCAAGCTTGTTAAAAAATGAAGAGGGAACCGAGTTTACTTTCCTGGACTCGTTAAAACTTAACAGGGAAGGTAAGGAAGAAGTTTTATCTTGTTTTCAGTAATGGCAGCATGTCATCCTTGAACATAGCACTCTTTGCTTTCCGATATCCATGTTTCAGTATACACTTGTGTTCAGCTATCACTTTGAGTTTTGACTCCTCCTCTTGTCCATTATACCTGGGGAATCTGATCATGTCTCCTACATGACAGATAAGTCTAGTTGTTGTATCTATCCGTTGTATGCTTCCTTGGGTCATCTCTGTGTCGTGCTCACTGTTCAAGGATTATACCTAATGTCTGATCTATCACCTGATCCTATCACCGTTATATCTGTTATCCATTTACTTGTGTTTCCCTTATTTTGCCCAGTTCCTAGTCACTCTTGTGATCCGTTGGAGGATCCATTGCCTTCCTTATCACAGTATGGTTCCGTTTCAACATCTCCTGATGACGAAGACCTAGAGTTTTGATGATAGTACCTCTGGATTCACTTTCATCATTGGTGAACTCCTTTGCTTCAGTTGTCAATTATCACTTATTGGTTGACAAACTATTGAATCCTCTCCATGTTCGACTTCAGCTTACCCTTATTCACATGGCTTGGATTGTACTGGTTCTTTGGGATCAT
The DNA here is from genome assembly GCA_001517045.1 of Pseudotsuga menziesii. NCBI lineage: Eukaryota > Viridiplantae > Streptophyta > Pinopsida > Pinales > Pinaceae > Pseudotsuga > Pseudotsuga menziesii. The sequence goes on along the minus strand of LPNX010026380.1, from coordinate 177,290 downwards.
TTATGAAGACCTTAGTCCCTCATTTTGGGCTAAGTTGCGCAAGACCATGTTCTATTCTGATATCCAGCTCCCAGATCTTTGAAGACTCATCATTATTGTATTTTGGCTTTGATCCACCTTTGTAATATACGTGGTTTCTACCCGTATCATATGATGTAATCAAATATTGTAAAGGAGCTAGTGTTCCAGTAAATTGAACATAGTATCCTCAGATGTAACTTTGTATATCACATTATTATGTATTTGTTGCAGGTACTCTCTCTGCTCCATTGGATTTCTGAGTTTCTCCAGAGTTAAAGATTATAATGTATTTCGGCCATCGTTCCCCTCTGACCTCACACATTAGGGGGCATCTGTTATACACCTGAGTGGTACCTCTCCGTCTGAGTGCTGATATCCCTCATATCAGCACACAAAAGGACACTTATGGATAGAGGTTTGCCCTTAACACTATAGCTTGGCTTGTCATGAAATACATTCTACCTTCATCCAGCTAGTTACTTTTCCATGTTGGGATGTATTCACGACTCTCTTTATAGACAACTCGCGAGTCATTTGCGAGTCTCCCTCACAGCAAGTCGTGAATCCATGTATTCGCGGGTTGCACTCATACAGAGTCGCGAGTCATTTGCAGGTTTCTCTACTACATACCCGCGAATGTGCCTCTTAACATGAAAACACAAAATCACGTGCTAATGGGAGTTTAGTTAAGTCATTTTACTTAATCTCCCTAACTGCAATAACCTCCCTAACCTTCAAGAAATGCCTTATTTCACCCATATAAATACAGGCCTTGGGGAGGGTTGTAGATACTTACACTTTGGAGCAAAGTTATGCTGGTGGATTGTTCATAGAAGTCTTTGGAGCAGTGAAACTCAGAATCCTTTGGTGACAGAGGAGTCCTTGTCTCAGACGTTTGGTTGTACTCTAAACTTTCTCATTATTGATAATAAAGAGATTACTTCTCCACATGTGTCTCATATATCTTGGTTTGATAATTGTTTATGCTTCAGTATGTCATATTTGATTTATCTAACCTGCTAACATATATATATGAATCATTCTATATCTGGAATATTGTCTCTGAACAGGTGAAAGAGGAGTGAGCCTTGAAGACTTTGGAAGTGGAGCAGATTGGAAGAGGACTAGCAAGGATCGAACTTCGTTAAACCAATAAGTTCTTCTAACCCTCCTATTTCTTATTCTGCACTTTAGAAGTCAATTGTCTGCAAGTGTTTGAGTATGTTGGTAACCCCCGACCTACAATTATTAGGTGCATAATCCCTTACAACAAAGGAGTACATTGGAAAGATCACTTTGAATAGGTATATCTTTCTAGCTAATCAGATATGAAAGATTCCAAGTTTTGAAAATTAGGGTTTCTCTGACGAACCCTAGATCAGCCAGCTTCGGAACCAGGATAGACACCTCAAATCGGTAAGATCTAATCTTTTGTTATTTTCATTTGAGGTTCTCATTTCCAAATGATCTATCACATCAAATTGATGATAAGTTTGTTGAAGTTGATAACTTCCAAGCATGGAAGTATATGATCTCTCTGAAGAAAATGAATTGGACACCTACATAAGAAGAGAAGTTCCAGTTCCAGAGGGAGATGAAGCTAAAAGCATTACACCATAAGAACTTGGTCAAGGCCAAGAATATCATTGTTGATTCAATCACAGATCACATTATACCACAAGTGTCTTCCCTAAGGACACCGAAAGAGATTTTTTATTCCTTGACCAAGATATTTGAATGGAAGAACATAAATCAGAATATGAATTTAAGAAACCAGTTGAAGAATGTGAAGATCCAGAATGCAGAGACCATACAGTCATACTTTACAAGGGTCTCTCAAATCAAAGAACAACTTGTAGTAGTAGAAGAAGAAGTGGAGAATGTAGAAGTGGTGATAGCCACCTTGAATGGCCTCCCAAGATCATGGGATTCATTCATGTGAGGAATGTGTGCTAGAAGGAAGTGATTACTTTCAACAGACTCTGGGAAGAAGAAGAAGCTCAACTCATAATAAGAGAAAAGAAGATGGGAGCAACTAAAGATTTCACGATTCAAAGAAGATCCCTCAAGCGATGAGGAATATGAAGAACTCAACTCTTGAAGAACCTCTTATCCACCTCAGAATTTGGATAAGAAATGATGCTATTATGAATGAAGAAAATGATGAAGCTGAAGACCCAAGAAGGAGTCTACCCACGAAACAAATAAAGATAAGTATTCAATTGTCATTTCATGATATTGTTTTGTTGTGCATTTGTTTATATTCAGTTAATTTATTATGCATGATCAAATGTTTGCATTAATGTCAGTATACTACTAATATGTATGTGATGGGTAAGTAGCTCATGGTGCTATACAAATCTCCATTGCTACTTATCTAGAATGAAACCTCTTTGCTGACATATTGGATTAGTGCACAATCTCAATGTTGTCCTGGTAGAGATGGAAGGCGTCTAGAAAAGTTTCCATGAGATATGGATGAATGTTGTATTGGCTAAAATAGTTGCATGATCATATATTTATGCATAAGAATTTGCCATTATGAATATGCCTTATAAAATGTTTCTAACCATACAACTAATGCATTTGACTTGTAGGACAGATCGCGTAAAATCGCCTACAAGCAAAGAAGGATGAGACTTGTTCCGAAGAACAAGTGACAACAGTTCAAGATGAATAATAATATGATGAATGCAGCGACATCATTGATGCAAAACCTTCCAGCCATGAAGAAGTAACCAAGAAGAAAGGGAAGACTAGTTCAAGAAGAATGATGTCTAGGATGCAGTATCGATACATGAAGGGAAGTTCGTAGTTCCATCATGCAGTAGATGGAAACATCGTGGGATACAAGGCAAGATTCATAACACGAGGCTTCTCACAAAAAGAAGGCATAGATTACGAAGAGACATTTGCATCCAGTGGGAGTTGAGAGACATGACAGGAAGAATCATGTGTGCAAATGAAAGAAGGCCTTGTATGAGCTCAGAAGACACCCATGGGATAACACATACATGAGGAGCTTAATGAATATCTTAACCTTTGCTACAAGGTTGATAAAGGATGACAAGCTCATAGATGGGTGCAAGAAGAATGCTTTCAAAGATAGAGGATCTTGGTATCCAGTGACCCTAGATGGATACATAGAATATTAGCAGCAGAGGAAGCTACTTGTCACTCCAGTACAGAATGTTTCAGTGCATAGAGTACAAAAGACAGAGGGAGTATGATGCTTCAGAGGCAGTGACTGTAGAAGATCCTAAGGTTCAACATGGTACGACAAGATGGATAGATTAATGATGACTCTAGGCTTTACTAAGACTAAAGTGGATTCCAACCTTTGCTTCAAGGTTGAAGGCAAAATACCAGTGGTGCTCCTGTTGTGTGTCGATGCACTACTTTCTAGGCATGGAGGTGTGGCAGAATGTGGATGGAATATTCCTCGAACAAGGGAAGTATGCAATAGAGATCCTAAAGAGGTTCAGGATGATGGACTGCAAGGCCATGACCACACCTATGGCATCAAACATGAAGCTATTGATTGATGCTTCATCAGAGACGGTTGATGCTACGATGTATCGTCGAATGATTGGGTCCTTCATGTACTTAATAAATACGAGACCAGATATTTTCTTTGCTGTGAACACCTAGAGCTAGTTCCTAACAGATCCGAAACATGTTCACTTGATTGCTGAAAAGCATATTCTGAGGTACCTGAGGGGTATAGTTGATTATGGGCTCAAGTATGAGGAAAATCAAAAGATTAACCTGGAGGGTTATGTTGATTCAGATTGGGTAGGCAGTTCCATCGATAGGAAGAGAACTTTAGGGTGTTGCTTCAGTATGGGATCAAGTGTGATCTCTTGGTTTAGCAGGAAGAAATCCTGTGTGGCACTGAGTATAGTTGAAGTAGAGTATGTCATAGCTTGTTCAGCTAGTTGTGAGGTAGTAAGGCTGAGGAAGCTACTGTCTGATTTATTTGATCTCTAGTTGGATGCTACCTGTATACATTGTGACAACCAGAGTTGTGTGAAGTTGTCGAAGAACCTGGTGTTCCATGACAAGTCGAAGCATATCGAGATCAAGTATCACTATATCAGGGATATGGTGCAGAGGGGAGTAGTGAAGCTCTAGTATGTTGCGACGGACGAACAGATAGCTGATGTGTTGATAAAGCCATTAGCTATAGTAAAGTTTGAGTACTTCAAGGAGAAGCTTGGTGTCCTCCAAATCGAGGTTCCCTCCAAAGGGAAGTGATGAGTTCGTGAGCCATTCTGACATGGTGAGAGGATTGGTTCCTTTCATGGTCAGATGTAAGGGCTGAGCCATTTTTTCATGGTGAGAGGATTGGTTCCTTCCATGTCAGATGTGAGCATTCTGATGTGACTATAGGATTGGTTCCTACATGATCAGATATAAGCATTAAATGCCATTCTTGGAATGGAGGCACCTGGTCAATTACTAGGAAAGCTCAATCTGGGACTGAGGGCCATTCTGATGTGGTTATAGGATTGGCTCCTTCAATGATCAGATGTAAGTGTAGAGCCATTCTAAGGCGATTGTAGGATTGGTTCCTTCAATGATCAGATGTAAGTGCAGAACCATTCTGAGGTGATTGTAGGATTGGTTCCTATAATGATCATATGTAAGTGCAGAGCCCTTTCAACATGGAGGATTGGTTCCTCGCATGGTCGAATGTAAGTGTTGGGCATTTTTGACATTGGTTGTCAAATGTGAGTGTTGGGCCTTTCTAACAGGGTTGTGGGATGTGTTCCCACATGGTCAAATGTGAGTGTTGGGCGTGCCTTTCTGATATGAATATAGGATTGGTTCCTACATGATCATATGTAAGTGATGGGTGAGGCATTCTGACTTAGGGTCAGATATAAGTGCTGGAAAAGACCTACATGGAGGCTAGGCCTACAACCAGCATGAAAAATGGATGGCTCTATGGAACTTCCTATGATGAGAAGAATCATGAGATAGCACCCGTGATGATGATCCAGCAGTGATGATCCAGATCCAGTGATGATCTAGATCCAGTGATGATGATCAAGATCGAGTGATGATCCAGATCCAGTGATGATGATCCAGATCCAAATGAATATGACTTGAAGATGAAGATGACTAGAAATCAATGATGATCCAGATGATACAGAGAAGAAGTCTTGTGTTGATAAATTGTTTCTAGAGAATACCTTCCTAGTTAAGAGGGAGTGTTGATGTAATTATAACTTCAGAATGTATTCACTTGTATATCTTATGTATTGTACCCCGATGTTTATTTTGGGAAGTGTTTGTAATGTAATTGAGTCATGTCATGCCCTGATGTTCCGATCGGAAGTTTCTATAATGTGAACAAGTCATGTCAAGTCATCGTGGGTAACCCTCCTATTGATCAAGGGTTAAAGTCCCCGCAGTTGTGGGGCCCTAGGGTTATTAGACTATCGTAGAGAAGTCGACCCTAGGTGAGTTATTGTAAGTCAGGGCAATAGTCCCCACCGTTGTGTTAAGGATAACCCTCCTTGTTGGTCGGAAGGCCAAAGTCCCCACAAGTTGTGGGGCACTAGGGCTATTAGACTCTCCTAGAGATGTCAGCTCTAGTAAGTAATTGTTAAGTGATGTCGACATGTTGGAGTGGATATTAAGTGAACAAAAGAATATAAATAGAGAGTGATCCTCTTTATCTATGACACACACACTCACTCACTGGGGCGCATGAGTGAGAGAAGAAGTTGCTGGGACAAGAGAGAGAGAGACTACTGCTGTCGGGAGATCATCTTTATGTTTTCGGGTTTTGCTTTTGGTGTTGATTCTATCTCTGAGGAAGATGCAGGGTTTTCTCCTTTATGGTTTCCCCGAGGATAATCTTTGTATTCATTGTCTCTTATGTTTTATTGTTGTGCATGTTATTCTCTCAGATAAGATCCTAAGATCATAATGCCAGCTTGAATGATAAAAATCTAACAAAGGGAAAATTGGAGACTGGAGAGAAATGTTCAAGAATTCAAGAAATAGGTAAAGAGACCAATTGAAGCCTTGGGACTATAATCTATTGCTCAAGAAACTCTATTTATGGAAAGAAAGGAGAAAGTCACCCAAATAGACCTACCTTCCCCTTTTCTTTTACAAGTCAAACAAGCCATGGAAAAAAAGATCATGTCACCCAGATAGATATACCTCTTCTCTATTATTACAAGTTGAAAGAGACAAATGGAAAATGGTAGCTAAGTCATTTCAAGGGAATTTAGTGTCTTAGCTAGAACATAAACAAACAATGCAGTCTCCAGAAAGAAGGAAATGGCAGTAGATTGCTTCTTATCTAGAAAAGGAGAGAGACTAGAAAGTATATAAGAGAAATATGAAGTTGGAACATGATCAGTTTAAGAAGCACCACGAGGAGAAGAAGAGTATGAAACAACTCACTCATTAGTTATTGGGTTGCAGGGAACCTTCTCCTGTGTATGCCTGATTCTTAAAAGAATAATTTCTTCTTTTTAATCTAGCTACAATAGTTGAAGGTAAGAGTCCTCAAATCACAAACATTGAGGAATTTTGGAGGATTTTCTTTCAAGTAGACATACTCACACAATAGTCTTTCTATGAATTTTATTTACACAATTTTATCTTACCCATAGAACGAGATTTCAATCATGTACCTTTTATTCAGGATCTTAAGTTGACGGATTTCTTGTCCTATATGTTCAATCAAATTAGATGGAAGACATCCCAGGACACCTTATAAATGAATCAAGACACATGTGAGTTAACCATCAAGGTAGAACCCTTTATTGCAAAAATGTGCACTAGAGCCCAAATTCCATTCTAGAGATCCCTTGTTGCAGCTCAAAGGTTTGTCTCTATTTAGGAACATATATTGTCTCATTGTGTGCAGTGTATTAATTATATCTCTTCGGAATCTTTGAGAAGTTGTTTAAAAAGGTGGCAGTTGTCCTCAAAAGAAGTAAGAATATGGGAACCTTTTGGGTTTCCTGATTTCAATTGGGTAATATATAAATTAAATAGATACATCAAGTGCATCCAACAAACAGGGCCAAGATGGATAGGGCTGAAGTTTCATTTCCCTCTCATATGGTTACTTGTAGACAAGTATAGACATAGGTATGATCTACCTTCGACAGAACAATTGTGGGGAGCAATGTTGATGTTTTTAGCAAGCTTCAGATTTTCTCGGGATAAAACACACGTTGAATATCAACTCGGTTCTCTACATGCATCCCATGCCAGGGACAAATGAGATATCAATGCATGAGGATATGCATGTGGATAAGTTGGGGGAAGATGTTGGGCTTGCCAAATGTCACCTTTTTTACCACTCATTTATCCTATTTAAATACCTTTGAGATAGTTCTAGTTTCCTTTTTATAGTATTTTACCCATAATCTGAGTGTTAGACCCAAGGTACAACTTCTTTGAATATCGTGTTGTTTTCAGTTATAATTTAAGTATTTAAGGTTTTCGTGTGCTTGCATTTAGCTTGCTAATTGTATTATTCGGGATATTGTGTAGGCAAGATAAAGGAAGCATGGTCGTGGATGTTGTTACTTCCTCATTGGTTCAAAATATAATATTGATACTTATGTCACAGTTTAGTTGTCCTCTTTTGGAACTTAATAATTTGGTATTTGACCGATGCTTAAGTGTGAATCTTTGGAAGTGTCAATAGGGCAATGATTTGTTACCCAAGATTTTAGGAGTATCAGTTTTAGAAGCTATTTTTGGATGGATTGTTATCTTGCATATTTTTTGTAAAAGACATTGTAAGAGTAAATGAGTGAGTAATAAATATAGTATGTAAAATTTGAATGAACAACCTTGATAATCTTTGATTCTCAAGGTGTTTGTTATAGAGAAAACTTCCTATGGCTTGGGGTACCACAATAGATAGAGTAACCATAGNATGGATTCAATATTCATTTAAATACACATTATTGGACAGGAAAAGATATTTCTATTAATATAAATCAAAGATTACAATAGTGACAACCTCTGTTGGCACGTCTGCGAACCGAAGAAACTAAGTCCTCCGCCTAGGCCTCCACCACTTCAATCCTCCATCTCTCGATAGCAAGCTCATAAGCAAAGGCAAGCTTGGGAAGAACACAAAGTGCTCCAAGGGACAAAGGGATGTAGACTCAAGTATAAGCTTCGGCAACAATGGACTATAGTTTTCTTACTCTTCAATTCCTCCCCTTTCAATGTATCCAAAGGGTTCCTTATATAGTGCTTCAATGGGGTAATGGAAGGTAAAATCCGAGCGATCTCAAGGCATATGGAATTCCAAGAGACAAGTGACTCGGATCCACATCAAGGAAAACTCCAAAACTATTTGGCCTTTTGCACACATCTCGATGTACGTGGGTTTGTGGATCATATCCGTGTATATACGTGAGAATAGGTTTAAAAGTCACGTATGGAAAATATTGCATGTTTTTAGGGATGATCTTGGAAACATCCGAAGGTACAAAAATGGTCCACGGGGTCCAAAGAGTCTGTAGAGGGATAGGGAAGGCCATAAATGTGTGATCCACCATGCGTGGTAAAATCAACTATAACAGTGTTCAACTATTCCAAGTAAAGATATTACTCAGATGAGATACAAAAGGGATGTGCTCTACTGATTAAGGGCTAGATGGAAAAAAAAATACTTAGAGAGGAGGAAGTATTGATTTACATATTGTTTTAACTTATATTGACCCTTTTATAATAAAATGCTCTTTTGATCCTCTGAGACTTTAATTATGTGTTGCAACCTTGGTTATAGGATGAAGGTACCCCTTCATTGACCAGGAGATGCCTTTTATATTTTGTTGACTTGATAACTACTAAAGTATCCAGTGTGTTTCATTAATTTTTGTTGACTGTACAATTAATTTATAAATGTTGTTACATGATTCTGGGAATAGTGACTGTTTGGATCTATTAAAAGATTGAATTGGTATTTTTATTACTTGATTTGAGTTTGTGGTTGCTTGAACAAAGTACTTGTTATTATGAATGGATTGGTAGTTCAAGTTTTTATGATCTGAATCTATTCTTAGCTATTACTTTTTCCATGATAGTCATGTTACTTGCAAGATAAGAAGTTAGGTTTTCTTTTAGCATGTCATAGCATTGTTTCTGAGTAGAATTTGTTCTTGGATTTACTGAATTTTTTATAGAATTGTGCGTATAAGTGTAGGATAAGTAATTTTACAGATTTGCTTCAGCGGAAGGTTTCAAGAATTGATTATTTTAAGAAGTGGTTTGTTGTTTTCTTTTTCAGTAGAGTGGAGAAGATTTAATTTATGTAGATCTTAATAGGAATATTTCTTAGAATGAGTGGATTGCATGCTACTTTGTCTCATTAGCAGCATTTGCATTTAGATATTTTGACAATATTAAGGAAGAATTTGTATATGCATTATTATGCATGTAGCCTTGAAATTTTTACATTCCTGGATTGACGATTAATGTGCATGTTGGCTTGGTTTTATTACAAGACCTTGATTAGCACCAACACTTGGGAAGCATCCTAAGCATTCAAGACATTTGAACTGGGCATAAACCAAACAAGAATCTCCGCAATAAATCCAAGAAGAGTCAAGGTGGAAATCATAGGAATACCAACATTTTGAAACATAGGAAATACACGAGTGTTCCTAGGAAAAGGACTCTCTTGATTGATATCTCGAGGAAGATCAAACGTGACTTCTTATTCATATAGACTGGTGGGATAGATTAAGTGGTTGAGTGTTGTAAGTTGTGAGCAGAAGGTATCGATGTCAAATCCATGGGAGTCTATACATATCTATATAAGGGCCTCACTTGATGTCCCCATTGAGTTAGCTTTGTAATCAGAGCGAATGGGTGAGGCCCCTTCGGGTGGGCCCCCTATGTGTTGTTTTCGTGGGCGTAACTTCTTATTCATACCAAAAAAATCTCTAGGGTCTTATATGGGGTTGGAAAAATACAATCAATACACTCCTATAAAATACTCTAAGATTCAACCAAGCAAACACACTCTTTGAAAAGTTAGAACATGATGATTAAATTCATGAGTCCAACTAGTAAAGAGTCAAAATGGCCTTCCAAATATTTGCCTAGATTGATGAGAACCCAAGTCCAACCATCAAAGGTGTGAGAATTAGTTGCAGTAATCTCTCAAAGCTACTTCCCAAGATGCAATCTCCTTCACAAACAAGAAAACCTCTAGGGTGGATCACAATAGAAATTAACTATCTACCTCATGTACCATAAGCACTTCCCAGTTGCAGTCACCTATATGTAACCTAGGAAAATTCACTATGAATTCCTCTTTGCACAAAGTAATTGGGCAAAACAATTTAGTGTGTCATACTTTCCCATTTGCTAGGGACCTATAGGGCTTCATCATGTAGCCTAAGCTTCAACAAGAAGGAATCACTTCGATTAACTTTCCAATTTATCTCAAGTCACTTATTATGTGTCCACCAACTATCTAAGTGTAGGGCAATAATCTCAACACTTAAATATCTTGACCTAGTGCTTGACACACGTGTGAGAGGTGATTTCCCAACATGTATTCCTAATTACTAAAGGGATTTAACTCTCAACTAGCAAACTCCTAATTATGTTTTAAGTGGCCTTGGGGATTTTATTGTCCAATCATACAACCAAGGTCCTATAACCTAGACTATTTTTGGTTTTCAATCAAAGAAAAACAAGTCTAGTTCATTTTATTATGTGTTGTTTTTAATGTTTTTATTTTACTGAAAAGGACGTGGAAGCAAGAAAAGGATAATGTTTTAAAGTGAAAAAGTACAAAAAGAAAATGCTTGTAAATGGAAACACTACTTTAAGATTAAAACATATGCTTGAAATAAAAAAAACTTATGAAAAGCACTAAAAACCAAGCAAGCATTTTCAAAACTTAAATGCAATGTGACTTTTAAAGAAAAGTATTTCAAACCAAAACAAGCAATTCTTTTCAATATTCATGAGAACATGCTAATGAAAGTAATATGTTCTTTTTTTAAAATACAACTCACTTCATAATGCATTAAACTACATAAGAGATTTATAAATGAACCAAAAGAAATTTGAATTTGAATTTTTGCAATATTTAATTTTTGTTTTTCGTTATAACAAAAAGAAATAATGAAAAACAATTGAAACTATGGCTCTACTAGACTTCCAAGTAGGAGATAATACCTCCAAATTTTAAAGAAAACTCTACAATTCAGATCTACAATTTAGAGGTTTGTAGAAACTTTATTCCACATATAGGTGTGTGCATGGGCTATTTTCATGCAACCTAAGTGTTGCATATGGCTTCGGGATTAAAACCTAAGCATTACCTACAACTTCGGGACCACAACATGGGTGCAAGAGAATGTGTATGTGGGTTGTTTGGATGCAACTCATGTGTTGCACACAATTGTTACTAAACTAGGTCACATGTAGAAAGAAAAGAAATCCAAAAAATAAAAATAATACTTAAATTGAAACTGATTTCATGTTCCTAAGATTCAAAATAAGTGGATTAGCAAACCCTATAAGCAAATCAAACAAGCTAAACTAGGAAAACGACCCAAAAGGGCAGAATTCTATGAATCCTTTTCCAATGGAATCGCCAATTTTGTTAGAGCATTTTTTATCCATGCTAAAGATTGGTACCCAATTAGAGGGTTGGAGTCTCACTAACAAATAAGGAATAGACTCGGTATGTATCATTCCCAGGAAAAACAACTATTAAGAAGGAAATGATTAAATAGGTTTAAAAAGGTGTCTTATCTAATCCGTTTGCGTGTATTTGACTAATCAGATATCAAGACCAAGACTTGGAAATCTTTAATCGTGTATTCTTATTCTCTTAATCTCAACATTTCATTCCTAATAGAATTTTCCTAGGAAATATATATATCAAGTCTACTCCCTTTCCATGAAACTACATCTTTCACACACACATCTTTCACAAAGAGGCAAGCCATCATACAATAAAGTTTTATGTAAGGTAGAATTCCACAACATAATATTTTGCATCGTGTGGAAATAACACATCTATACTAAGTTACTCATGGAGCATAAATATCCCATCACTTTATCTCATAATTATGCCAAACATAGCAATATACAAGCAAATATCAAATAAACTAAAATGGCTAAAATGAATAACTTTGGCAATATTCCAAGTTTGCAAAGGAATATTTGGGGGCTTATGGTAGGCATACTAGACAGGAAAGGTTGAGCAAGAGTAGAAAATTCAGGGGCTTGCCAATCTTGAGAAACAATAACTTCATAAATAAACCAGTGTTGTCCATAAACTAGGGGCCTTTACCAACACCATGTGGTTTATTGGCTTTAAAGATAAATTCAAGAATGAAAAATCCATTTACACTTATATGGTTCATGAAAATATATGTCCAAAAGGATCTCTGAGACTCTAATATTCATGTTTAAAACATTTTAAGTGATTTCCATAGACCATTGAATTTGTAGATCATACTATGTGCCATACTATGTGCGAGATGGTATTCTTCTTCCAACATAAAGCCATGTTGGCTAAAGTTTCAAAACTAGTAGTATTATCGGTTGCTACTTTCAATGATAGACCACCATTAGGTATAAGCAAACAAGGCCTCAAAGAAACTTACAAATGATATCCTACCATCTATAAAAAGGGTTTAACAAAAACATTGACATGGTAATGAATTTGGAATAAATTCCATTTTTAGTGATTTCATTGGAGAAAGAATCTTCTCGGAAAGAAAATGAAAGCATGAATCAAATTCTTTAGATTATGATAAAGACCCCAGCTTTGTGGTTCCATTAAACATGTAATTCAAACTATCCCCAATCAAGTGGTTAATTAGAAGAAGAAAAAAGTAACTTGAAGAAAGAGGTAGAAATAGGGAATGCAATCTTTGAAGTGCAGCAGTGTTTGGAATCATGTGACTTTTTTACCAAGGTTTATAAACCATTCAAGCCAACAAGTCAATATGGACCATTTAGAAATGAGAAAGTAATCATTTAAATATGAACATAGTTTTAATATCATCATTTAAATATGAACATAGTTTTAATATAAAATTTATATGTTTATTAAAATGTGAAAGATCACCTACATTCTTTAAATTCTTTTAAAGAATATATTTTTACATTTATTTATAAGAAAAGCCCTTTCTCAGTAGCCTAGGATGTTGTGCCAATCTCCCATCTGCTCCACATGTCACCCCTATACAGGTTATTGGTACATTATCACATCATAGAAATGATGATAAGCATGAGGCAAACATTATGATTATGTAGAAAATTAAAAATAGTTTTGTAAGAGTGGTTCCCTCCAATAAAAGTAGTTGCCTTGGAGTGTTTCCCTCCATTTGATTTGTACCTTGTTAATTCTTTCCATGAAAGCGTGTGTCTTTCCTTTAGGAAACATCGAGAAGAAGAAGGCAAAAGTTTCTTGGGGGTCGGTGAAAAGGTTTGCTCTTATTCTCGTGCACAATGTCATCATTCATATATGGGTTCTTTGACCATTTCTCATCAACAATTTATGGACCACGATGGGATGTGAAAACTGTTTTTCATATCATTATGTCTTATTAATTTGTAAGGATACTAATTTTCTTAACTATTGCTTCTTTGCCTGCCATGTGGTAATCTCCCCGCGAGAAAATAATGTAGATAAAGTTGTGTTTGATTATGTGAATATTATTTCTTTTAATCAAAGTTCTGCGATCGTAAATCTTTATATATAAATTCAAATCCATATGATGTAGAACATAAAATTTATGTAACGTATTCTTACATTACATTCGATAATATATGTGGAATAAAAATGGGACATGGAAAAAAAAAATGCGAGTTAATAAACCACAACATAATTTTTTCTGGATTTTCGGTAGGAAGCTTATTTTTATTTTAAATATTTTTTATTAACTTAATCCAATTTTAACCCATTGTATTTTTTATTTCTTAAAACCTTTACTTCAACATACCAACCACTTACAAAATGAGAAACATATCTTTAGGACTCTTCCATTAAGTTACCATTGAACCAAAACACCTAGATAAAAGTATAGATTCCTCTACACAACCTACTCCTTAAAATAAATGCTATATCTAAACATTTACATATGCATATGTCTTTTATTGAATTTGAGCCTTAAAAACTCAAAGGTAAGTAGGGTTTGATATGCATATGTAACGTCTTATTTATTTAATATGAAGACCAATGAGGTTTATGTGAATGACCTTATTGTTTCACAATTTCTAAATATATGTGAATGACCTTATTATTTCACAATTTTTAAATATGGAGGATCTTGAATGTCAACATGTTTCTTAGTTTGTCTTCCTTTCTTTATATATATTTTTTACTTAGTAGATAGGTTTGACGTTGGTGGAGACCTTTTTTTAAGAAGAAAATATCATTTCTTGTTATATAAAATCAAAGGAACTGGTTACAACTCGGAGAGATATCAGTCTAAAACCTATCCATCATCTCTTTAAAACTAAGTTCCTCATTATCAAACTGTTTTACTAATACCTACCGGCTATCTAGGATATACATACATATAACTTAATTGTTATAGCAACCACAATGAAGCATACAATCAACTCTAACAGATAAAAAAAAAAGTTCCTCCACCAATTAGGAAAAAAATGCTACTAACAGCCACAGAGCAACATACAGTCCTCTATAACATAAAAACAGCCTAACCCCACCCAGCAAAAATATGTAATTACGACTAGTGTCCATAAACTAGTCAAGTAAAGGTTTTAAACAAAAATCCTGACAATATCAGCAAAAATCAATACACCCTCCAGGAATTCCATCAGAGAAAGATGGCCACTAGTAAGTTGTAAAGCTTCCTTGGAGAGTCCATCTAGGATCCCATTATGCTCTCGAAAGATATGCTGACATCCAAAAGTGGCAAAGGTGTCACGGAGGAGCTTTGTTCTAGTGCATTAGTTATCGAGTTCCAGGACCCTTGGGAAAGTTACTTCATTGATCCAATCAATGATGGTCTTAGAATCACCATAAACATTAAATTTTGGTACTCCCATCCCATTACCAATATAAAGTAGGCTCCAAAGAGCAAGTAATTAAGCTCTTGTGTTTGTGCTTTTGCCACAGCCTAATCTCAGGTGAAAGAAATGTGACTAACTAATAAACAAGACTGCACCAACTCCCCCAAGCCCCTGGGAAACTGCCCCCTCAAAAAAACCAGTAGCAGCATGTACCACCAGAGCACAGTTGATCCTCCTGCAAGATTTAACACGAACAGGCTCAGGGAAGTCTGGTAGGAGTTGGATAATAGCTAGCATGACATTATGAAACATAAGTTTAATATCATAGAAGATAACATCATTTATGGCCTTCCAAATATGCCAATAGCATAAAAGAGGAGTATAACAAGGCCTATATCTCGATCTCAACCATTGAGACATATTATACTATAGTGTGCAGTCCTCCCAGTGGTGAGAAAGCCCAAAAACAATGGTGACAGACCTCTTGACGACCCTCCCAAAATAGCAGTCAACAAAAAGATGTCCAACCGATTCTGCCTCAGACTAGCATGGCTGGAAAATGTCCAGCCTAACTCAACCTTTCTTGAGAAGGTTATCCCATGTATTCACCTTTCCATTTATACAAAGCCATCTAAAACATTTAATCTTCAACAAAATCTTCCACATCCATAGCTCCTTAAGCCACCATCTGTCTAAAGGATTCAATTGGGCATTGACAAGATAATCATAGGCAAGTTTAGCAATAACTTGTCCTAAAGTCGAGTTGTAGGACCAGACAAGATGATAATCGACATTTGTAAGGTGTAGGTCCAGCAGTGCCAAAGAAGAGGTATAACGGTCCCATTCCATATTCCATTCACCTGCAAGTTCTAACTCCTCGACCAATAACTAGTAGGATCTTGAACAAGTCCAATCACCAACATTTATGGCCTGATTAAGGGTGGTGATACCATAGTCTTGAAGATAACTAATTAAAGACCCTAAAAGACGATAAGTCTCCTCCATCTCAATCATAGGATCGATGCCTACTTTGACAGATTTCCCATTGCCAACCTTCCAACTAAGAGTCTTGCTTAACCACCCAACGACCCTTAGAAATCCATTCCATATTAGGGAGGTATTAACCATTGAGTGTTCCCCTTTCTGATCCACTCCTAAAAAGACTACTTGCGTAAATATTTGTCCTGCAGCACCTTGTTCCGAATTCCATTCCCACTCAAATCCATCCACATACTCTTCATCCTTAAAGCAATATTGAACCATTCAAAAAATTTCACGTTCCAACCCCCATAGGTATAAGGTCTAGTGATCAAATCCTACTTAACCAGATGTGTTCCATTCTTAGAATCCTTGCCACTCCATACAAAGTTACACATAATAGTTCTGATAGACCTCATGATCGAGGCTAGAATCTTAACCAGAGAGAACCAATATACAGGAATACCACAAAGTACAGACTTAAACATAATAATTCTACATGCCAAAGTGAGGAATATGAACGACCAGTTGCTGACCTTTTGTTCAATTTTTTTAATAATCCATCGCCTATCTTTTCTATGGTAGTTCAAATTTTCACCCAATACCCAAGATACTTGAACCCAATCTCAATCTGTTCCATCTTATAAGAGAATAATACCTGGACACTGACATTCAATAGAGTATTCATAGTATTGCATAAAAAAGAAGATTTTACATCACTGATCACCATACCAGAGGCCGTTGTAAAAATATCAATAATAGTTTTAAATCATCTCCATGCCTCCAATGTCCCACGACCAAAAAGAACAACATCATCCATAAAGAGCAGACGTGTAATAACCAGGATAGATGAAAAAACTATACCATGAATCTTACCCAAGCCTTTGGACTCATTAATGAGTAAGCTCAGTCCTTCTACAATCAATAGGAAAAGTAATGGAGATAGGGGGAAACCTTGTTGCAATCCCCGACTAGAATTGAAAAAAGTAGTAAGGGAGCCATTGATGAGGACATCAAAGTTGGATGAGGTAACACAGGCCATAATCCAGTTCACCATGTCCACCATCAACCCAATTTGTAACAATATAAGCCTTATTAAAGTCCAATTGACCTTGTTGTATGCCTTAACCAAATCCATTTTTAAAATTAAGGCCTCCAAATTTCTGATCTTAATAGAATGTAACACCTCTTGAGTGATCCCTATAGCTTCCAGTATCTGTTTATTCTTCAGAAATCCAAACTACTCCCCAAAAATAACATTTGCTAGCAACGACTTCAGCCGATTTGAAATCATCTTAATAATAACTTTATAGATCAAGTTGCAAAGGGAGATAGGTCTAAAGTCAACAAAGGTCTCCAGTTTCTCATATTTAGGAATCAATGTAAGAAAGGTCACATTAAAGGATCTCAATACATAGCCCTCCACCCAGGACTGTTCAAGAGCATTTAGAAGTTCGCCACCCACAATATAAAAACAAATCCAAAAATAATTCCACCAACCATCCATATGGTTTGGTACTTTTTTCCTTAGTAAAACCTTGCAGGACTGCTTCAACTTCCTTAAGAGAACAACCCTCCCAACCTCCCCAGCAGTCTCAGTGGAGAAGTAAGTAGGAAACAATTTAAGGATCTAAAGCTGCTCTTGGATATGGCTAAGCCCTTCCTCCTTAAAACTCTTAGAGAAAAACTCCACAGTTTCCTCCTTCAACAAAGTATCATCAAGGAGGTGCTTACCACTCATATCCAACAAATCCCAAATCACATTTCCATTACAACGTGAACAAGCATAATTCTGGGAAAAAAACTTAGTGTTAGCGTCTCCCTACTTGATCCATACCACTCAACTCTTAAGCCTCCAAGACGTAGCTTCAAAAGCTAACAAATCCTCTTTACGATCCTTAAGCTCATACAACAGTATAGCCTCTTCAATAGATAGGATACCCGTAGGTGCAAGTAAGAAAAGATCAGTAATCTCTTCCTCGATTGAGATCAACTCACAACTTCTGTCATGTTTCATCCTACGTTCCCATTCAATGACGACCATTTTCAATAATTTAAGCTTACCAACCAGTATTGACATAACGTCAGCCTCTCAAACCACACAGTCATGAGCCCAATCCAATCTGATCAGAGCAGTAAAGTCAACTTCATTCAACCAAGAATGATTGAATTTAAATGAATAGGGTGTTCTTTTTCCCACCTCCATCCAATCCAAGCATATCGAAAAATGGTCAAAAATCTCCAAAGGCCTGGTCCATACCCTATGTTGTGATAGGAGAGGAATTATTTTTTCAACTACCAAAAATCTATTCAAATGCTTACCAATGCCAACAAATCCCATTCTACCATTACGCCACATCGTACCCAACTTCAAATGTAAAATGTACACCAAGTGGGATTGCCTCAGTAAATTTGAGAAAAAGAGAGCTAAAGGAACACTCCTAGCACTAGTGCCCCATACCTCAACATCCAAAACAGTAAAATTGAGATCACCTGCAATGATGAGATTGAGAAGGTTCAACAAACCTTTCACCTTCACCAAGTTCCAAAACCTCTCCCTATCAAGATAAGGGGCATAGATATTCATACAATTCCAACTACAAAGTGAACCTTTAAAATGGACCTTGACCAAAATGGCAACAAAAGTAAGAAAAGCTTTACACCTAACCACTCGGGGGTTCTATGCAGTTAATAAGCCTCCTGATTGATGTGGCACGTCACAAGAACATAATTCCCAGCCCGATCGAAGATGTAAGAAAGATATCATAGCATGTGCCCTCGAGCACAAAGATTCTTGTAAAAAAGCCATATCAGGATGCACTTGTCCAACAGTAATTTAAGGGCTAACTATTTGGGTCGCCCTCCAAACCCTATAATATTGAAAGAAACCATAACCATCAGGAAATCATGACAGAGGGTTCCTTAGCTATAAGTTCCCTGGACAGGTTAGGAGAATGCAGGATATTACATGCTCTACTAACATCTTTAATACAAGTGGAGAGAGGAACACAACAACTATCCCAAAAACTAGACTTATCCCCCCAACACCCTTGAGGGTTTTTTACATTGCAGGACCGTCTGATAGTAACGTTCTCATTATGAATAGAGTCCATTGGTAATACAGAAGGTGACAACAAAGAACGGTCCGAGAAGATAGGTAAAACATCTAGTAGTGTCGGGTCATTAAATGACGGTTGCTAAGTAGGACTAAATGACCCCTGAACCCTCTCCACCTCTGCATCCACATAAATAGGAACTAGAGGAAGGAAATCATCTATAAGTTCTTTAGTAGGTCCAATGGAGGTGTCCCCTCTACCCCCAACCCTTCCCTCCAATGATCTGGAACCAGGTGAAACTGAAATCCTCGCAAATCCCGCAAACCCCGAAGAATCAACGCCCACATCTTCCACCCAAGTAGTGTTAGCAAAACCCACCCCCTTAGAAGAAGGAACATGATGGGGTGTCTCACTACCAACTCTCAGCTGAACCGACCTCGGATGACAAGTAATATGTCCCCCCACCAGAGCCAACCTCTCGATATTATCAATAACATCAATGTCACCCTTATATAAATCCACATAAACAGAAACAATGCAGGAGTCCAACTTACCTGAATCCACAGGAGGTCGAGACTTGGTAGCATTCAGATCTTCATCAAGAAGGATGAAGGTATTCAATGAATCAGACAGTGAGTAAGATTGCTCCAAGTCCACAGTACCCCTCCCCAAAGACATTCTACCACCGAGCAAGGAAGGGCACTTGTTCCGATGGTGCCTTGTCTAGTGACAATAATGGCAATGAAAAGGCACGTGTAAATAATATAGACATTGTATCAACACCCATTCCCCCCATGCTAACTCCATCTCCACAGGTAACCCATTAGAAATATCCAACTCAACCAGTACCTTCTCCATTCTCTTGTTAAAGGAATGAAATAGTTGTTCATCCAATAAAACAAAGCGGCCAATACAGTTTACAACGTCTGTCAAAGACTCCCACATCCATAATGGAAAGGAAAAGTTCGGAAGCAACACCCACAAGTGCCTCTTCAAAACCCTATATAAGTTAGGATCGAAATATACTCACCGTCGACAAAGAACCAAAGAACCTTTCCCAATGATCCACAACCCCTCTAGGATACGAACTGCTTCCGCTTCCTCCAAAAAAATGAACACATACGATCCATTTGATAACCTACTAGCAGTAGGGACATAGTTAAACAATGACTTCCATTATTTGGCAATCCATTCCATCCACCCTTCCTTGTCAAGACGAAAATACTTGAGCCTTCCCACTAGTTCCTAAGAGTTGAGCGACACCACCTTATCAATAATATTTTTTGAGTCAACCACAAAGTGTTTCCTGCTTTGTAGGGATTTATACACCTTAGTTTTTCTACGGGCACAATGCCAGCTACCAGACACATCACCAACCATTGTAGTATCTGCCACCTCCGAAGAGTATTGCATGTCGAGTATAACAGGTACCTGGAACCCCGAAACAAGGAGTATCAACCATAGGTTTACGTGAACCACCACTTGGTTAAACCCGTCCAACAACAGATAATATCGGGCACCTGGCATCCCAACATCAGCCCTGACCAACCCCCAACAAACCCAGAAATCTATAGACCACAAAACCACCAACAAGGTACCAAGAAACCAACACAGTGGAACCAGGTGAAGGGTAAGCTCAAGAAGCACATGAACCACCACTAGGTCAACC
>LPNX010026380.1:142624-155980 GCA_001517045.1 Pseudotsuga menziesii | reverse complement strand
TTTTTATGTTAATTTATGGATGAAGCTAGATCAATGGATGTTGTTAAACAACCATCCAAAATGTACTCATGATATATATATATATATATATATATATATATATATATATACATTGAAATTATGAATCATTGGATGTTGTTAAATGGCCATCGAAATGTATTCATGATATATATCTATCTACATTGAAGTTACTACCAATTGGTTACATTCCATATTGTAAACCTTAAAGAAGTAATAGATACAATAATGAAAAAATATATGTATAAAATAAGATTAAATTTTTTATAATTATAGAAATAATTTCAAAACATTATTTTTAATATATTTGATAATTGTTCTCTTACATATTCTCAACAAAGACAATGCAAAAAATAGGCTCCATAAACAAACATATCTTTCTACCAACAAATCAAATCAAATAAAAGACAGTGCAAAAAAAGGCTCCATAAACAAACATATCTATCCACCAACAAATCAAATCAAATAATACAATAGGAAAATCATTATTATAAATACTCTATCAATATAAAAATGCAGTTACAAAAAAAAAATTCTAACATGAAGCTCTCATACAAAAGAATGGTTCATATCATTTCTAGGAGTGTGTACACTGCCTATTTGTTACATATATCAATTTCAGAATTTGTTCATTCAAAGAGAAAAAATGCAACTATAATCTTTCCAAAGAAAGGTTCACTTTTGATAAGATCTTCACACATTCAAAATATTATCTAAAAAAAATTATAAGATTAATGGCCATTGGTAGCAAAAGAATAAAACATGTAAAAATGAGACTAATGCCATGTATAATCACTTGGATGAGGTCCAGGGTCATGTTCAATGATTGCATCATTGTTCAGCTCCAGAATCTTCTAAATACCCTCTGCCATTTGAAGTCCAAGCTTTGACAACTAATCGGCCTCCATATTCCTTTCTCTGATGGAAATAAATTTCATGGAATAATTTGGATATTCTGCTCACCTCCTCATATAGAGGAATACAAATGATGTTTTTTGGAGGTCTTTTGAGGCTTATCCAATTTATCAGCAACAGAGACTCTCCATACACTTGAAGGTTCCTCACCCCTCTCGAAAGGGCCATAAAAAGAGAACTTCAAAGCCTCAACTTTGAATAGTTGTTGGTGCACTGCCCAAGACCAACAACAATATTTATCTACTTCAAGTTAGAAAAATATATGATGCCACTAGCGCCACCCTATGTCAGAACCCCTTGAGAAGCACTGTAAAAAAAAACACCATACCCCAAATATGTCGATAATGTCCACTATGTTCCTTCTCACCTTACAATTCCCATAAATCTAGAGAAAGAAGTCAAGTATAGCAATATTCTTTGATGCATATACCTTTGGAACAATATAAGAATATTTGAAAATGACCTTGTTACAGGCGATCCAAGCTCCCAAATCATAAGGGCAGGAAGAGCCTTATACTCGAAGTAGGAATTCTACCAAGCCACTTCCGAAGAGCACGATCCAGATCATTTCCATTCCATTTGAAATATATACTCTTCACCTGTGAAACACATGACCACATCCTTTTGATGTAAGAACAATTAACAAAAAGATAGGTGACACACTCGTCGTTTTCTCTACATAGAGAGCATATTCCAGGCCCAATATAGAATTTTTTCACTAAGAGGTCCCACACCGACACCTTTTCTGAGAGGGCTAACCACATGAATATAATGTTTTTCAAGGGGCATCTGAGGGTCCATAGCATTTCATTCCACCACGGAGGCTCGGGAAGATCCTCCTCCTCTCTAACCACTATATAGCCCTACCAGGGAGTGTAAATCCCTCCTTCAAGTTTCTTACTACACAACAATTCATCAAGTTTATCCACCAGCATGATATGGGAAACCTGAAGAGTGTTGATGTATCGATCCCAAAGGATTTTACCCCCTTTAGAAAAACCCATGAATTCTGATTAAAACCATCCCTCTCAATGGAGTAGTATGTTGAATATCTCGAATCTTATGAAGAAAATGAGGACCTTGTTCCTGCAAGGAGATAATCATATGCTCTGGCAATCTATAAGCACCTTGACTACATTTCCAATTCTCTAGACCAACCAGTCACTAATTATATCAAAAGCCAAAATAACAACCTTCCACATAGATGAGACATTCATGAGGGACTTGTTCTTGTCTCTGAACCATTCTCATATGGTAAGGGTAAAATATATATGTGATAAACAAAGTTTACCCCCAAGCTATTGCTCTTTAAAATCCTCCAAACACCCTTTGCAACTAGTGCCTTGACATAATAGAGTGGATGTTTTAAGCCTCGACCACCAAGCTTTTTAAGCAAATAAATCTTTTGCTAAGCCACCCAATGAAAAGTATTTCCTTATGACTGCCCATTCCAAAGAAAATTAAAACATAGCTTCTTAATGCAATCCGAAATACCTATTGAAACAAAAGTCAAAGTAACCCAAAAGAGTGTGATAGCTTCTAGGACCCATTTCATAAGATAAGCTTCCCACCCTAAAAAGCCACCTATAAATTTTAACTAGAGCAACATAATAATACAAATTGATATTTATTTTGTTTTTTCTTAAATAATTAAAATTAATTAATACTTTTATTTTTAATATTATTCAAATTTTATAAAAAAAATTAAGAGATAATGTTATTATAAAAATTTTAAATCATTTAAATTAATTAAGAGATAATATCATTATTAAAAATAAATAGCTAATTAGAAGATAATGTGATTATAAAAACATTAAAACGTTCTTTTAATATTTCTTTGTTAAGCCATAATTTTTTTTTAAATATTCCATGTTAAGCGACAGTAGGGATGGCCATGCCTATCCTGGTAGGGTTATCCACCGATGTTTGTTAGTTATCTGGGATGGTTTGGATGGGGAATCATTTATTGCCTTTATTTATTGTAACAAATATATATATATATATATATACTGAGACCTACTGTTATGGCCTAGTCCATGATTGCTTCCATAACCTTCACTTACTCCCTCCATGGCATGAAAGGAAAGGGATCAACCAAGAGACCCCACAGGTGAAACCTGCTGATCCACCATTCCACCACTTACTTTATCTCTGGACAAACCACCGCTAAACTCTGCATTTTTGCTAGTAGTGGCAGCAATAATATCTGTGGCCGACAAATCTCGCATTTTAATATAATATCCAGATGGGTTTGATGCTATGTTTATTCCCGTTCTTGTCTGATATGCTTTCAATGTAAAGTCTTAATAGATGATGAGTTGCAGTACAGTTCACATGGCAAGAAAGATCAACTCTCACTGAATCCCTTTGACTTTCTTTTTATTTCTAAATACACTAACATTGTACTAGGTCGCTCTGATTCCGTTTGTGGGTCATAACTGCTTAGCATGGTAGATAGATTGAGAAGCTGAAGGGGCGGTTTTCAGGCTATTAAATGATGGTTTACTGCAATTGGGGTAGCAGCTTTTTATCAGAATCAGAAGGAGACTTAGCTTTTTCATGACCGGGCTTTGGGTTTCCACAAGTACTTCGAAATGTTTCTGAACTGAAGTGTTGAATTTCGCTTAGATTGTTAGGGAATTTGGATTGCCCGTTATAACAGTAGTTTTCTTCCAGTGGATTATTAGATTTCAGTTAAGATTAAGAGGTGTTTTCATAGACTCTGGGGATGTTTTGAAGCTTTGATTGCCTTGTATCAAGCATTGGGTTTCCTCGCGAGGGCTGTTGCAGTTTACTTAGATTGAGAATTTGTCTTGATTGCCCTGTATCACGCGTTGTGTGTGCTCATGAGCTGATGGCTTTGATAGGAAATATGAGCTTCTAGTGTCAGAGATCGAGTTTTCTACAATTGTGTGAGTGGATTTAGTTTCAGTACTTGGAGATTTTGTGCTATTGAAGTTTTCTTAGATTGTTTGATTGCCGAGGCACTGGGTTCATGAGCTGTTGGCTTTGATAAGAAATTTGATTGTCTGGTATTAAGAAATTGAGTTTTCTGCAACTGGGTAGCTGGATTTAGATTGATTGCTTGGAGATTTTGAGCTATTGAAGTTTACTTAGATTGTGGATATATCTTGATTGATTGCAGCGGTACATCCATTGGCTGTTGGCTTTGGTAGGAAATTTGAATTTAATATGGGAGATTGGATTTAATTTAATAGGTTGCAGATTTTGGGTGATAAACATCGATCAAGAACTGGTATAAATGAAAGTTGAGTATGGTCACTTAGAATTTTGGTTGTTCAATTTGGCCGGGTCAATAGGATTGTTGAGGCCTATTAGATGTTAAGTGTCCTGTAATTGGGCTATTATATATTGAGCTACATAGCGTTGGGCTTTTCAGATTGGATTGTCAGGGTGTTTTCATCATCAAGCCCCCTTGAAGGATTCATCAAAATTTGCTTTTGATGAACTGGAAGTCGTGAAGTTTTTTCTTTAGATGAATTAGATTATTAGTACTCATAGTAAGATCTAGCGATTAATTGAGTGTAACGTCAATGGCACATGCAAAGTTATTCCTTAAAGGTTTCTTAGCCGTGGGAGTCCTTATCTTGCAGCTTCTAGGTTGTTTGTTTGCAACTGCCATTATTGCCACCAAGAAAAGGGCATCAGATCAGAAGGTGTCCTCATGGTCCTCAATCAAGAAGTTTCTTACATGTAAGTTGGATACGAATGAGGTCCATGACCCCAAAAAAGAAGCAAAACAATCACACAAGAAGTGCTATCACAATATAGGATGCTCAGGTTCTTTCTATAGTCTCAGGGATATTGTTCATGGGAACACACGAGTTATGCACAGACCAGAAACCTCCCCGGAGAATTCTTCAAGGTCATCTCAGGAGATCGTGGTGTCTGATCACAGCCGGGTTTCGATGGGTTCGAGCACTAGGTCCCTGCCTTCACCAAAACCACAGTTCACAATTCATGAGGCGCAGGGGTCTTTCAGGGGGGTCCATCTGAGGAAATTCTCAGGATGTTATGAATGCCATGTTATAGTAGACCCCTTTGAGGCAATGTCAAGGGATGCCTCTCTAAGAACTACAATTTATGCCTGTCCAATATGTGGAGAGATTTGTTCCAAGTGTGAAGCCCTCGAGCAGCATCAGGCCACAAAGCATGCAGGTAATTATTACATACTGGATAAAACTTATCATTTCTTTTCTTTGACACAACATGATCCTATCCTGAAGCAAGCTTTGAGTTACAAATTGAATGCTAATGGTTTGGCATTCTGCCTCTCTCTTTCTTTTTCTAATTTGATTTTGCCGCTGGCAAAGTTCAAGGCTCAAACTAAACACCATGCTTATTAAACACTTTCTCAAAGTGGCTTAAGAGGTCCTCCCTCTCTCTAATACTCACATCGCTCGATGAATCTGTGTAATAAGTGAGTCTCTTTGCCCTTTTGGTTAGCTTCCTTGTGAGCTCATGCACATGTCCTAGTTTGTTCTGTGGCGTCCTTTCCCACCAATTGCATGATCCCTTCCCAACTCTTGACAGTGTGCCTATATTTAAAACTACTCTTCTTTACCAGTCTGTTATATTAGGCTAAATCAATCACAGTGCATCAGATCAACCAGTCGATGAACTACTACTAAGCCTAACAGCTTAGTGGTCTAATGCTGACATTCTTTCAAGAATCCAAACATATAGATTGATGTTTAAGACCTTCAGGCACTTCCCCTCGTTTCGATGATGGTACCCAAGGTAAGCCGTTTGGTTGCAGTGATTAGGCAACCTAACCCATCAGGGACATTGAATGAGGCCTTTTAAATTTATAGCCACCCGAATATTTGACCCTGATATCTTTTGCTTCTTTTCGCAGCACTCAACCACTAAAACTAACCCATCGGGCTGTTGACAAACCCAGTGTTATTTTCTGTTTTCTGGTATATTTTTAAGTGCAGGACAGAAGCTTGAATCCAGACTGATTGTTTTACATAATAAATTGTTACAAAACAGAAAAGGGATTTGACTGTTTGTCTAGGATCTATGCATCTTGCAGACCTCCTAAGCCACTGCGATGACATGGGTGCCTAATAAGCATGGATTTACATTTGAATCCTCAGCTTAGCCAGCTCAAAAATAAACCATCTAGACATAGGGGTTATCTTGTCTTTTGTAGTTGTAATATAATTAAGAGTTTTCATCATCCCAACAAGTTCCTTCTTGATAGATTAGAGTCTTCCCCATATTACTAATTATAAGATGCATTCATGTCGACTGGAGCATTATTTTGTGTTCTCCTGTTTATATTTTTTGTAAGTAATTAACCTGAGAGCTGAAGTGTCCCTGTTTTTCTAGGTCTTACACCTTGTTTTCCAACCAGAAATTTTAAGACTTTTCAACTTCCATCTTGGACAACTACGACCTTAATTTATGGTTAGATTGTATGATTTTTTCCCAGTTAATTTGTCATTGATCAAGTAGAAGTTGGCCGATATATTGTAATGATTAAAAACATAATTTCCATCCTATCATTTCTAGCTCTGATTGATTCATCATGGACACAGATTTAAGTTTTAGATGATATAGCATTACAAGCAACATGTATTTAGTTAATACAGAACTCATGTTTCTGCGAGTCAGAGAAACTCATATTGTAAACCTATCTGAATTTTAAACACAAGTCCAAAGGTTCTAACTAATCTCTTTCCTGTATTGATTAAATATTTGTGCAGTATCCGAGTTGGCCCAAGATGACTCAGCAAGGAACATTGTAGATATAATCTTCCAAACCAGCTGGTTAAAAAAGGAAACACCTTGCAAGATAGAGAGGGTTCTGAAAATCCACAATAGCCAAAAGACCATCAACAAATTCGAAGATTACAGAGACATGGTAAAGGCCAAAGCCAACAAATCAGCCAAGAAGCACCCAAGGTGCATAGCAGACGGTAACGAGTTGCTTCGTTTCCACTGCATTACATTCACTTGTTCACTTGGCATGAATGGGTTAACCAACCTATGTAATCTTCCATCCTGCAACGTCTGCAATATCATCCGACATGGATTCTCCTCAAAAGTTGAGAATGGGAAAGGAATTTACACAACAGCAAGCAGTGGAAAAGCCCATGATTCCATTGAGGTATCAGAGGAGGATGAATCAAACGATAAGAGAGCAATGCTGGTTT
Source organism: Pseudotsuga menziesii (assembly GCA_001517045.1). Classification (NCBI taxonomy): domain Eukaryota; kingdom Viridiplantae; phylum Streptophyta; class Pinopsida; order Pinales; family Pinaceae; genus Pseudotsuga; species Pseudotsuga menziesii. The sequence goes on along the minus strand of LPNX010026380.1, from coordinate 148,862 downwards.
GCAGGGTTATTGCCGGGCGGGTTAACAAGTCACAAGACCCAGATGAGTGTTTCAATGGTGGATATGATTCATTAGCGGGTCATGCAGGAATCTACTCTAATCTGGATGAGTTGTTTGTGTTTAATCCCAAGGCAGTGCTTCCTTGTTTTGTTGTGATATATAAGGTCTAAAAAAAAAGCTGACTGTTTTAACTTTTAGGTATACTGATTGGCCCATTTCTTGTGTTTGGACTTATTTTAGTTGGCTGTCATTTTTGTATGTGGTTTTGTAAGCAACCCCACAGCCTGATCTTCTTGTTTGCCCTATTTCATTACTCTAAATCCATTGCAAGAGGTGGATGTTGATAGAGTATTAGATTCTTTGGGCGGATTAATACCTTCAGCGTGCTGCATTATTACTTGTTTGCATAGTGACCTGATATTAGGAAGCTGATAAGAGTGTATAGAGCTGGCAGCATCTTGCTGCAATGCTATGACTGGTGCTTGTTCCCAGTGGTTTGAAGATTTTCTCCTACAGAAGAGGATTCAATGTGACTGCTGAATATGCAGAGGATGTATATATAATTAGTTGTAGAAAGGCTAATAGATTAATACAAAGTTGTGTTATCAAAGACACTGGTTTGGTTCTGCACTTGTATGATATATATTTAAATTCCTAATAAATAGTAAGGCATGAAATATATATCTCAATTTATTTTGTATTCCTCTCGAGACTAATAAATCCAGACTTAAATGAATCTACACTGATGTACCCACATTCCATATCATTAATACTTCTTTCTGTGGAAGATGCATTTGTACCCAGAGTGAGGCTTGTATTTGATTAAATCAATGAAGGAAGTCTTCACCATCTTTATTTTCCATGAAATGAAAAGAAAGGTAATATAATTGCACTGGGAAGAGTGAAATATCAAGATTTCACCAAATCTCAGACATGTCAAATGGCTGTTATAAAATTTTCAAAATGCATATGCAAAATCCAAATAACATAAAGGTAAGATTTGTATAGGCATTTATCATTGCAAACTTTGGATATAAAATTTGGAAAGGAAAATGGCTGGTACAGAATTTTAAAAATGCATATGCAAAGTCCATAGTAACATAAAGGTAAGGTAAGAATTGTATAGGCATTCATCATTGCAAACTCTGGATATAAATTTGGAAAGGAACATGTTGGATTGATGCCCACGCATCTACTAATTCCCTACCACAAGAATGCTTATTTTCCAGGATGAAATCCAAACCAAAATGATTCATAATTGTATCCAGAGGTGCATACTATAGCTTGTAGCTTCTGTGGGGATGTTAAGTGCTTTATGTGTGTAATAATGAGAAAAGAGGAGAGAGTGGATATCATATTTGAATTTTTCCATTTCTAAATTTTTTTATTTAAATTCTTCAGTGCATAAGAATACAATCACTGTTTTTCTCTCTCTATATATTTGAATCGAGAGGAATCTACAAGGCTATCCAATAACCTTTGTTGACTGCATTGTTATATTGCAAACCTTGCGGGCCGGGTCCAACCTTAATATCGGATAAGGCTTCCTGAGAATACATTCATTATATATAATTTATTTACAATCCTTTTATTAAAAGTAAATATGTTACATGTTGTAAAATGGAATTTGATTTTCAAATTTTGCTTTGCGACACTGTTTTTTGGGAGCTGACTTTGATATGTAATGTATGCTCGACTTTGCCATACTTTCATTAGACTCCAGAATGACAAGTAATGGAATCTAGTGTTAAAAAAAAAACTAAAAAAATGATTTTCCTCAACCACTCTAATTATATTAATATTAAAACTAGCACACCCACATAGTTTGTGGGATGGAATGGAAGACAATTTGATTTTTTTTTCTTATTCCTCATATTCTTCTAGTTAAACAGGTTCAAGTTTGAGTTATCCATGCTTGGCTACATGTTATGGCTTACATTCTTTTTTTATCCATTTATCAACTATTAGTTATTTTTTATATTCTTTTTTTATTATTATCTTACATTCTTCTAGTTATCTTCCATTCAACAACTATGAGTTATCCATGCATGGCTACCAGTTATCCATTCATCAACTACCAATTATATATATATATATATATATTTTATAATTATTTATTTTGAATTTTGAACGGCTAATAAAAAATCAATCTCGACATTACACTTTACACTTGTTTCATCTTCATTTGTAGATTAAAAAACATAAACAATGATCCACCCCAAATCTCAAATAAAAACACCTATCAACATAATAGATTATTTATAAAAATTAAATTAACTTTAAAATTTTCCATAAACTTATATAACAAAACTTGACAAAAAGTTAATTTATACCTCATCATTATGGCATGATATTGTCAAACTGTCTATCCAGTCATAAATACCATCCTTTTTAATTCCCAAACAGCGTTCCTGCATGCTAAAATGATACAGAGGAACCAATTAACACAAACAGAGAGGCAATGTGGAGCAGAGCACAAAGGCTCGCTCTCATACACAAAGGAATGGCCAAACCAATTCGATTATTGATAGAGAAGTAGTTACAATATATAGATGACAAACATCATAACAAAACAGATCATAGATCCAAGAAAGGTGGATCTCAAACCAAATCATGCTGAATATAGAAAGTACACATCAACCCAATCCCTACCAATCTACCTATCATTTCTACATTATTCCAACATACCCCCTTAATGTAGAAATGGATTTTCTACAACACCTAATTTTTGCCTAAGGATCTCAAAGTGAATCTTGCCAATAGGTTTTGTAAATATATCAGCGACATTATCACTTGTGTTACAATACATAAGTTTAATTTCCTTAGATTCAATATTTTCTCTGACAAAGTCATGTTGCAGCTCAATATGTTTTGTCCTTGCATGATAAACTGGGTTGTGTGCTAGCTTGACTGCACTTTGATTGTCACAATGTATATTTGTGGGTTCTGCTTGCTTTTCTCCAACGTCTTCAAGAATCCTCCTCAACCAGACAGCTTCACATGTAGCACTAGACATGGCTTTATATTCAGCTTCTGTGGATGATAGAGAAACAGTTGGTTGTTTCTTGCTGCTCCATGCTACGACCCCTGATTCAGTGTTGAATGCATATCCTGTAGTAGACCTTCTGTCATGAACGTTTCCTTCCCAATAAGAGTCAGAAAATCCTGCCAATTGAACATCAAACTTATCAGTATATAAAAGACCAAAGTTCATTGTCCCTTTCAGATATCTAAGGACCTTCTTTGCAGCCTTCCAATGGCTTTCATTTGGCTTAGCCATGAATTGACTAAGAATGCTGACTGCATATGATATATCTGGCCTTGTAGTAGTGAGATAATTCAGACTTCCCACCAACTGTCTATACAAAGAACCATCTGCATCTTTTGTTCCATCTTGACTGCATAGCTTCACATTCTGTTCTAAAGGAATTACTGATTCTTTGCAATCACTCATATGGAATCTGTTTAATATTTCCTTCACATACTTACTTTGAGTGATCATTGTTTTGCCAGATTCTTTCCATACTTCAAGTCCCAAGAAATAGTGAAGTTCACCAAGGTCTTTCATTTCAAACTCCAGTGACAACTGATTTTTGATTTCTGCAATCAACTTACATGCATTTCCTGTGATAATGAGATCATCAACATATAAAGATATTAAGCAAACATTTCCTTCCTTATCTTTCTTCACATAAAGGTTAGGATCACTTTTGCTTTTCGCAAAGCCTTTCTGATTAAAGAAGGTATCAATATTTATATACCATGACCTAGGAGCCTGTTTCAATCCATAGATAGCTTTCTTTAACTTACATACAAGATGCTCCTGTCCTTTCTGTACAAAGCCTTTAGGTTGGACTAAGTACACTTCTTCTTTTAGTTCACCATTTAAGAAAGCAGATTTTACATCTAATTGATGGATCTTCCAATTATGAGCTATAGCTAATGCAACCAAAATTCTAATTGTATTTAGTTTTGCTACTGGTGCAAAAGTTTCCTCAAAGTCAATTCCCTCCTGTTGAGCATAACCTTTGGCAACTAGTCTTGCTTTAAATCTGGCAATACTTCCATCTGATTTAAGCTTATGTTTAAACATCCATTTACATCCTATGGGTGTTTTGTTCTCTGGTAATTCTGTTAATTCCCAAGTTTGATTCTTCATAATAGAGTTATATTCTTCATTCATAGCTTCAACCCATTCTTCTTTATCTTTGACTTGTTTATAATTCATTGGTTCATTCATTGCATTGGACATTAAAGCATAGTCATCATACCTTGAAGGAGGACGAGTCTGTCTTGAAGACCTTCTTAGTCCTACATTGCCTGTAGGGGTACCATCCATTATCCTTCTGCTTTCTGCTGTATCTTCATCTGAACTGATAGAAGTGCTCATGCTGTTTCTGCTATTTTCACTGTGACTCATGCTGCTTCCATTGCTTCTGCTATTCTGTTCCTGCTCCTTTTCTTGTGGCTGATCCACTTCCTGCTACTGAATGATGGAATTTAATTTCACATATTCATTAGTAGAACTGTGTCCTTGGCCATATTTATCACTTGTATCTGCATGTTCATGGAACACTACATCTCTGCTTGCAATTAACTTATGAGAGCTGGGGTGAAATAGCTTATAAGCTTTATGATCATTGTGATATCCAACAAAGATACATTCAAAGGATTTAGCATGTAGTTTCCTTCTATCATCTTTTGGTATATGTGCAAAATCTTTACAACCAAAAATTCATAGATGCTTAACTTCAGGTTTATATCCATAAAGGACCTCAAATGGTGTTTGCAGATTTAATTTCTTTGTTGGACTTCTATTTTTCAAATATACAGCAGTATTAACAGCTTCAGCCCAAAAACCATTCGACATGTTCTTACCTTGGAGCATACTGCGAGCACATTCAACTAGTGTCCTGTTCTTTCGCTCAGCTACACCATTTTGCTGAGGAGTGTGGGATACTGTAAATTGTTGCTGGATCCCATTCTCCTTACAGAATTTCTTGAAAGCTCCAGACATGTACTCCCCTCCATTGCCAGATCTGAGAAATTTAATGCATTTTCCTGTCTTCTTTTCGGCCATCATTCTGAACTCCTTGAAATATTCGAAGACATCTCCTTTTCTTCTTATAAAATAGACCCATGTGTATCTAGATCTATCATCAATGAATGTTAGAAAATATGATGCACCTCCTAATGATCTAGTCTGCATAGGTCCGCATACATCTGTATGGATTAATTCAAGTAGATCAGTTTGTTTCTTTTCTTGATGTGTCGGGAATGCATCTCGGTGCTGTTTTCCAAGTGCACAAGCACTACATTCTAAATGCACATTCTTTATAATAGGTAGACCGTCAACCATAAATTTGTTTTGAAGCAGCATAAGATCATGATGATTAACATGGCCATACCTTTGATGCCAGAGTTCCTCTATGGTGATGATGGTGGATGCCAGTGCTTGATGACTGTCTTTGCACACATCCAGCTTATATAGTCCTCCACACCTTGAACCTATAGCAACAGTCTTGTAGTGGTCTTGGATGTCTTTAATATGACATTGGTACTTGCCAAACTCTACCTTTAGGTCATGTTCGGTTATGGTTGAAACAGAAATAAGATTCTTTTTAATACCAAGAACATACATAACATTATGCATCTGTTTCAATTCACCATTGGATAATTTCACCTTTACTTTTCCATAACCTTGAACTTTGAGTGACCTATTATCACCTAAATAGATGTGAGTGTCATTAAGATTCTCATTATATTCTTCAAACCATTCACTCCTACACGACATATGTGCAGATGCACCTGAATCTATGAACCATGCATTCTTATCATCTGTCTCAACAGACAGAGCATCCTCAGATTTCTAAATTCATTTTCAAGAGTGTCTGTGTTTGCAAAATTCCCATTATGATTTGCATTGTGATTTCCATTGTAGCTTCTACCTCTATAATATTTCTTCTGATAATGATTTCTATTGAGGTGTCCTGGTTTGTCCCAATAATGACCATCTACATTATTTCTAGAATGATCAGTCTGAACCATACCTTTATGTTTTGAGTGAAATTTGCCTATGTCTTCATTCCACGATCTGCCTGTGTCTCCATGCCACTGTTTGCCTTTATCTCGATTTCATGAGCTGCCTCTGTCTCCATTCCATGGCCTGCCCCATGGTTTGCCTCTGTGCATATATCGACCTCTTGCCATCAGTGCGAGATCAGAACCTTGGGCCTAG
>LPNX010026380.1:63075-142528 GCA_001517045.1 Pseudotsuga menziesii | reverse complement strand
GTCACATTTTCTGATGTGAGGGATAATCTTGTCTTGCACAGACATTCGCAGAGTCACCTTGGCTTTGGCTTCCCTTTTGTTCCAATCTGGGATTAACGCAGGGTCTGCGGGCTTCAATTCAGTGCCATTCACAATCGTCCAGCCACCGAATAATTCAAGAACAGTCTGCAACTTGAATTTCCAGTTGACATAATTCTCTCCATTTAATTTGGAGGCTTCATTGATGTATGTATCAGCTAGTTGTTGTTGAGCGGCGTCAGCCATTTCACTTAATCTGAGAGGGAGAATAAAAAAATCAATCAGTAAAAAAAATTCACCTTTGCAACGCCCGCTGGTCAAGCAGAATACAGTACCGCCCCCGGGAAGATAGCACCCGCGCTCCGTTTCTCAGACTTTCACCTTTCTCAGCTACTCTGGAGCGGTCTCTTCACGTTATCTTCACGGTGGATTCTTCAAACACGATTCAATAGCTCAGCTTCTCACAATAACACTCACGGCCTCCTTTCTCACGACTCTACATAGCCCAAAAAAAATCACAGCAATCGCTGGCTCCCACAATAGGCCACGATGGGCTCTTCTCTCCAACAGGCCACTATGGGCTCTGATACCAAATTAACACAAACATAGAGGCAATGTGGAGCAGAGCACAAATGCTCGCTCTCATACACAAAGGAATGGCCAAACCAATTCGATTATTGATAGAGAAGTAGTTACAATATATAGATGACAAACATCATAACAAAACAGATCATAGATCCAAGAAAGGTGGATCTCAAACCAAATCATGCTGAATATAGAAAGTACACATCAACCCAATCCCTACCAATCTACCTATCATTTCTACATTATTCCAACAGAACCATTGAAAATGACAACATAATGGGACCATATCCATGTCCAGCCAGACCAGATGTCACTTTTCAGAGGCACCCTAAACATTTGCAAAAGTTGCGAAATGACTTTATTTTCGAATACATTGCCAACTTTTTATAACTCGCGCCAATTGCAAACGAGTTTTTTTTTCTTTCTCATTATTAATTAATTAAGGCCATACATCTGTCACCTGTGTTTTTGTTCAGGTAGTCACCCGTGTTTTTGTTCAGTTATTTACGTTCATAAGAAGCATGCCCAAAACTCATGTAATGTCCAACACCTATATTAACCTTTTCTATGTGATGTTTAATTGTATTTTAACTATTTATTTCTTTCCTTTTTAGAGGTTGGAGTAAAGACAATACATATGTATTAACTATTTTTAAGAATAAAACATGTAATTATTAATGTAAATTTTTTTAGATCACACATTATAAAAAAGAAAAAACATTTCAATTGGAGTGGATTGTATGATTACATATTATTATAGAACTATGTTAATATTATATTATCATATAACATGTTAATATTATATTATCATATAACATGTTAATATTATATAATCATTTAACGATGGATTATTATTTTTAAGAAGAAAATATGTAATTATTAATGTAAAACAAAATCTTTTTTAAAGGATCATACTTTAATGATTATATATTATCATAGAACATGTTAATATTTATTTTGATAGGTGTTTTTATTTGAGATTTTGGGGTGGACTACAACTTATGCTTTTTCATTTATAGGTGAAGATGAGACAAGTGTACTATCAAGATTGATTTTATGACATTCGTTCAAAATTCGAAATAAACAGTTATATATATATATAACTAATAGTTGATAAATGGATAACATGAAGAATGTCGATGATAACATGTAGCTAGACATGGATAACTCAAAGTTGAACCCGTTTAACTAGAAGAATACGAGGAATAAAAAAATCCCTTCCATTTCATTGCTATCTCTCAACCATTTGATCCTTATCGGCCTGATCCAATCACAAACTATGTGGATGTGCTAGTATATAATCATTTAACGATGGATTATTGAAAAGTGTATAACACTTTTAAATGTTAAATTATTATCATAAGAAAATAATATTAATAATAATATTTATAAAAATAAAAGAAAGAAAAAACTATCAATAATAATAATAAAAATAAAAGAAAACAGAGTATGAGCTGGACAACAAAAATGAAAACTCTCAAGAAATGCTAAGTTCTATGTCAACATTAAATTGGATATATAATTCGTGGTAGAGGGAAGCAACATCATTGTCATCATTTTCACAAGAGCTTATAAGAGAAATGACCCTTCTTTCCTAATGTCCAACACTGGGGGAAATAATTTCATGATGAATGTATGGGTTACTCAACTTAACCTAGGGATCACAACTCCATATTAGGGAATCCAACATTAATGTTTTGTAGAGGTTACATGCTAACCAAGCAAGAGCAATTTGTTTCATAGATTTTCTATCTTTTGATTCAAAGGTTGGGGAGTCTACATTGCACTTAGCATATCCAAATGGCGAGATATGATACAAGAAACATGCAATGAACTTATTAGCATTAGGTTTGGATAGCCCTCACAAAGTCTCATGCATGTGGATAATTGTTTCTCAAGCATACAAGCTAGGCATGTTTGATCAAAGCACCAAAAGGAGTTAGAAGGGAATCTTCCGAGTCTTAGAACAAGCAGTGGAGCCTCCCTCGAATCTCATCATATATGGAACATATGAAGTTAAAGTGTTCCTTCAAATTCAATTTCTTAGAAATGGCATAACTATTCAAACTCAATTTCTTGGAGATGTCATAACCAACAAATCCTTGGGACCTTGGAATGCAAGGGTCCATCTCAACCCATTCATGGTGAAGCCGAGCTCTTAAACTATTTGAGCATGATATTTTGAACACAAACCTAATGGCATTGATTGAATGATCTGAAATGGATCAACATATTTTTTTGTCATCTATTTTGGTGCTTTCTAGGTGGAAAAAATGGATGAATTGGATTGTAGGGCCCATTTTAGGGGCAAGTCTTACTTTGTAGATTTGGTGTATAAAACCTTCCAAGTCCCATTTGATGGTTTAAACAATGTTTTATGGGATCACAAGTTTGTAATCATAGCACCCAACCCAATAATGTTATTCTACACTCCAAGACCTTTCCAATAGTGCAAGAATTGCCTAAATCAGAGTCCATATGAGGAAGTTATGCTTCCTGCAATTTGACCTTTCCAACTGACCACCATGGTACCGAGTGGATTCCAAGTCAGCTCTCATTACCCGCACATGTAGATCTAGTCATGTGTGGACTTTCAAGAAAATTCCGAAGGGTCCAAAATCCTAACCCTAATTAGGAGTTTATGCATGCACAAACCCTAAAACTAACCCTAGATGACTATCTTGCTATGTTTTGGTTTTAAATTTTTATTTTATAAGCAAATATGGATTTTTCTAATTATTTTTTATTTAGTTTTAATTTTTTAATTTATGAATCGACATAAAAAAAATTAGTTATTACCTTTTATTTTTGATACATAATGTTATATACATTTATGTTACTTAATGTTACACATATCTTCTATATTGAGTTGTAAACACCTAACTACTCTCAATACAACAACTTGATAGTAAAAACCAACAACTCATTTATATATACATACTTTGAATTCATGAATATGTCTATTTCTTACCTGGCAATCCTAGAATATTTAGGAATAACACCACCTTATAGCACCAATGGTAACGAAGTGAAAAAGAAAAAGGAATGAGCTAATGTAGCACCACCTTATATTCCACCCACGGAGCGCCCTATATACTGGACAGACTTTCCCTCGGGAGGGGAGCCTGTCCACTGCACACCGTTGGATTTCTCATCCGACGGTGTGCATTGGACAGGCTCCCCTCCTGAGGGAAAGTCTGTCCAGTATATAGCCATCGCCTTCCACCCACCCCCTTCCGTAGAGTTTCATTTGTACCTTAAATTTAGGAAAGTTTAATTTGAAGGAAATCACCCCACCCCTTCCGTAGAGTTTCATTTGTACCTTAAATTTAGGAAAGTTTAAATTGAAGGAAATCATATATTTAGCTACGAAAGGTCGATCGTGATGTGTGAATCCCATGGGGTCCATGTATCGACGGCTTCTCCTCCCATGCGCATATCATAGTCGGGTAGGGCATGTGTGTTAAAAAACAGTTTCATTTTAATTATTTCGTGTGATGCAATTGTCATATAACAGATAATTGATAGGATGTAAAGCTAATGCAAGTCACTATACACTTTAAATTATTTGTGTATTCTTAGGTTCATAGTGTCATAGCCCTTTGGTCCCTATGAGTGTCTGAGTGTCTAGGACTATGGGGTTTACATGGTCTAAGAGAAGAATAAATCTAATCCGCATCATTTTATGATGACATGTCCATGGGTTTAACATTTAATGTTTTTTCATATTAATAATTGTATTGAGCTTATTAGGAAGACTATAAAGTTATTTTAAAATAAATAAATTATTTTTATTTTTTAAGTTGTTATTAAAAGATATTGTAATATATTTAAGAGTTTTTAATATTTAAAATAATATAACAAGAATAATAAAAATAACAAAATATCAAATTAAAGTGCATGCAGTTTGATAGACCTACACTACAATCCAAACCAAAAACTCCACCTAAATGAAATGCCATAGAACCTCTATAGAATGGAGGAAGTGAGCCTATATGTATAACATTTTGATTCCTCGATCTTGTTTTTCTGGTCCAAAAAACTAGGTGTTGAAAGTTAAAGACGAATAAAATTTACTTGCTTACCTCTAGAAGAAGAAACTTATAATATTATGAACTACAAAATGATCCATCATTAGACGCATGATACCCCGTCAAAGATGAAAAAATAGATTTTACGTCAAGGAAGGCATCCATAGTGAAATCCACAAGATGCTACTTGATTAAATTGTTGGTGACCTTGGTGAAGAAAAAACAACTCCAAAATTGGAAAGGATTGGATGTGTTTAACTTAGCCACATTATATTACCAATCTTAGGGAAAAGGATAGATGACAACACACTCTTATCCTCCAATGTTGAAACCGCAATTTCATTATCAGTATCTCTAAGCTTCTTTGAAATTAGGGCACAATAATCAACCATGAAGGTGTTGGAAGCCTTATCCTCCACCACACCCAACTCCATAGAAGATTCTTTCCAGCTCGACAATGTGGCATTCCCAACACGAGAAGAAAACTAATCATGATTGAGTTGACTGGAAAGAGAACAAATAGATTGTAAGGTAGAAATGATTTGGGAGAGATTTCCAAGACTATCCAACTTCAAAATGGAAACCCCCAAAACTAGAAAAAGAACCTAATTTTCCATCAAGATAGTACATGCATTAGGGATAATACCCTCCACCCTACATAGAAAACCAAAAGCTTGGAATTCCTCTTGTGGTTGGACAAATAGATCCTAAACTAGATCCAAAAATTCCCCACTACTATCCTTTAAATAATCCCCTAAAGAAAAGTTCCTCATTTTTAATATGCAAAATCCTTTCTAGTGTAGTCCTTATAATATGTCTTAGTCCATGATAAAACCTACACCAAAATGTAATATTCTTGTAGTCTAAATACTAAACCCACAATTACTTCCCACACTCCATTCTAGCTTATTAGGAAATCCCCCATCCTAGTTTATTTGCACCAATATGCGAGGAACCCCTTCAAGGCTAGGGTTTTCATATCTGCTAACTCGAATGAAACCAAAACATCCCCTATATCTTGTAGGATCTTTGGCTAACATAAATAAGGAGAAAGCTCCAAAAGGTGAATCGAAAGAAGTTTAAAGTATTTATTTGTTTTAGAAGAGTTGAATAGTCCATAACCAAGTAAAGGGATGCAACCCAATGTCCTCAAACATGCATGTACCTCCATTCGATGCTGCATCCTTTTCAAAAAAAAAATTGGAGGCAAAATTTAGCACAAGGGTTAATTTTCGATCTTTTTTCCAAAAACACATTCACCAATTTTCCATTTTTGCTAAAATGATTCACCAAATTTCCATAGGATAATATATTTTAATCTAAATATAATCCTTAGAAATTTGAATATTTTTACAAACATATTGCCAAACATTTTATTGTTGGATGTTTAAGAATTAGTAAGATTCATCAAGGTTTTTACACTTGAAGAAAAATATGGATCATTAAAGTTTTCCTTAATCCTTTTCCTTCTTATTTTCAAAAAAGAGCAAGAAAAAAACCTCTATTAAGAGGAGAAATATTGATCTTTCTTGAAATCACATTACCCCGAATTTCACCAATCCAAGGTTTTAACTTGGAAGCCCGAGGATTTCTCATGCAGAAATAACCATACAAAGCTCAATATCTTTAACTTCTCTACACCTTTTGATAGGAAGGATGATGTTTCAATTACCATGATTGATCTAAATACAACATTTCATTCCCCTCTTCTTTGGATCCTTGTTCCCATGTGATCTATCATAAGACTCCAACTTGCTTTCAACCCCCATCCCATTCCTACCAGAAACCCTGCATCTCTCAGCACTAGTTTATTCTTTAAATCTCATTTCAAAAAATTCATTCCTACTCTCGAAGAAAAATATGGATCGTTAAATTTTTCCTTGATCCTTTTCCTTCTTATTTAAAAAAAAGAGTAAGAAAAAAACCTCTATTAAGAGGAGAAATATTGATCTTTCTTGAAATCACATTACCCCAAATTTCACCAATCCAAGGTTTTAACTTGGAATCTTGAGGATTTCTCATGCAGAAATAACCATACAAAGCTCAATCCCTTTAACTTCTCTACACCTTTTGATAGGAAGGATGATGTTTCACTCACCATGATTGATATAAATACAACATTTCATTCCCCTCTTCTCTGGATCCTTGTTCCCATGTCATCTATCAGAAGACTCCAACTTGCTTTCAACCCCCAGCCCATTCCTAACAGAAACCCTACATCTCTCAGCATGGGTTTATTCTTTAAATTTCATTTCAAAAAATCCTTTCCTACACTTGAAGAAAAATATGGACTGTTAAAGTTTTCCTTGATCCTTTTCCTTCTCATTTTCAAAAAAGAGCAAGAAAAAAACCTCTATTAAGAGGAGAAATATTGATCTTTCTTGAAATCACATTACCCCAAATTTCACTAATCCAAGGTTTTAACTTGGAAGCCCAAGGATTTCTCATGCAAAAATAACCATACAAAGCTCAATCTCTTTAACTTCTCTACACCTTTTGACATGAAGGATGATGTTTCACTCATCATGATTGATCTAAATACAACATTTCATTCCACTCTTCTTTGGATCCTTGTTCCCATGTGATCTATCATAATACTCCAACTTGATTTCAACCCCCATCCCATTCCTATCAGAAACCCTGCATCTCTCAGCACTGGTTTATTCTTTAAATCTCATTTCAAAAAATCCTTTCCTATAGAAACCCTCTAAAATATGACTTATTATTGTAATAAACCTAAAAATTGAGGAGATGTTATATCCACCTATCAATTACATTATATTTTTTTGTGTAAATATTATATCTATATAAGTGTTGAAATTTGATGTTGTCCTTTCCAATGAATAAAAATCCTATGATGGCTAAATATTATCACTTCTCTTCCAATTATGTTTTTCATAAATTATGGCTATACAACACCACCCATTAGTGTTTGCAATAATTTAGGAAAATTCATGACAAAATTATATTATAAATGACTTGCTCATACTCTAGTTCAGTGTCTATGAGAGGGAACTATAAAATACATTGTTCCTATAATGGTGAAATGATAAACAACTTGCATGTCAACCTATAAAAGCTATGGGTAAAACAATGTACTCCACGCAAGCCTTGATGGTCTCCTACCCAAAGTCACCAATACAAAATTTGAGATCGAACAAGAATGTTCAATTGAACATAAATTTAAATGCCAATGGATACTTATGCTTGTGCAACCACAACCACCTGATCTTTAGTGTGCCATTAATCATATGCCAACACTCTATTCAATATCTAGGTGGCCATATATGGTCATCTATAAAAGGGTCCTAATATCGATAGTGTAATCGTGTTAGAGTCGACTTTTCCAACACATTTTCAATCCTTTCTCATGTGTTATGGGGGGCATTTATGCCCAATCCCTAGGGAACCAACTAATTTTGCTAATGTACTTTCCAACAAGCTAAAGAAGCATGAAATCACAGAACTGATTGAAAGCTATGATCTTGGAAAGGGTCCTCTTTTTCTCAGACAACTCAAATTCATTTAGCTTAGCATTTTTTTCTTATTTCTAAACATGCTAGGGTTAGTGTGGAGTTCTTCACCCCTAAAACTTAAGAATCACATAGAACATAGAAAGATTAGGACATAATAAACCAAAATATGTAGCAAATAAATAGAAACATGAGAAAATATAGAGATAATATGGCAATAAATGAGCTTTTATATTATGGAAACAATGTTCACATGCCTCTTGTGGTAGGGTGACCATTCACTTGAGAAGAACTACGTTACATTAATTCTCAACAAAAACATTCATAGCCTTCAAGCTCTGTAAATAAACATTCTAACTCGAAAACCCTAACTACTTTATATGGTCAAATAATTAATAAGTAACAACTTCCTAGTGGGTCTTAATTAATAGAGAGATCCATTTTCACATTGATTTTTGACTATTAGCTACTCAACCTTATTCCCAATAAATGGTCATATACAATGCACGAATAACTACTAAAGTAAGGAGGGCTAGGGTAGGACCCTAACATGCCCTTCCCATTCAAATTCAATGTTGTCCTCAATAATTGAGGTGAGAAAATTGTTGTGAAATGTCAATTGGTTCCCAAGTAGCATCTTCTAGCATCATGTCTTCCACTAGTTCAAAATTTCTTTGATGGTGCACCAATGCAATTATTGTTCCATGAAAACCAATATTGCTATTTGTTGAATCCAAATGGATCCTTCTTCAACTAGTTTTGGTAAACTGGTCTACTTTGCAATTAGATCCCACCACTTTTTTGAGACAAGTGACATGAAATATTGGGTGAATCTTGGAATGATCTATCACAACGGGCTTATATGCCACTTATCCAATATGTTAAGGGATTGTATAGGGTCCACATGACTTTAGAGTGAGCTTCAAGTGTAGTTGAGACTTGAGGGAAGTCTGCTTAAGGTTGGAGGCGAAGAAATAATTGATCCCCTACTTCAAAGAAAGTAGTTCAAAGCGATGCTAATCTACTTATTGTTTTATTCGGTTTTGGGATAGAAACATGTTTTATTTAAGGGTGCGGACAATATATTCTCTAGTGCGATGTGTGTTGTCCACTACCTGAACTCTTGAGGTACCTAATATGTAGGAGATGATTGATAAGGGATTTTAGACATACACTACTTCATAGGGTGTCATTTTGGTAGAACCAGGATAAGTGGTATTATATCACCACTTAACCAAAGGAAGCCATTAGGCCCAATGGAGCGGCATTTTTTACGCAAAGCAATGCAAGTAGGTTTCCAAGAATTTCTAGGACCCTTCAATTTGACCATCCATTTGTGGGTGATAAGTTGTGTTGAGATTCAATTATGTGCCCCAAAGTTTAAACAACTCTTGCCAAAAACTTCTAGTGAAGGTAGGGTCATAATAAAAAATAATAGAATTCAACATGCCAAGGAGCTTAAAAATACAATCCATAAAGACCCGTGCCACCAAGAAGGGAGTGAAATTTGTGGCAAGGCACAAAAGTGGGCATATTTGGTTACACTATTGACTACCACCATAACAACTGCTTTATCGCCTACCTTAGGGAGACCCGCATCAAAATCCATGAAGACATATGTCCATATGTGGTTGGGAATGGAAAGTGGTAGCAAGGAACATGGGGACTTCACTATTTCACCCTTATGTCATTGGAAAGTATCGTAGGATGCAACAAAATTGGTGATAGCTTGTTTCATTATTTCCCATAAGAATGAGCACATTATTCTTTTACACATGTTATGAAATCCTGATTGACCGATAGTGGGTGATGAAGGTAATTCCTATCATATTTGTGATTTCAAAGCTGAATCCAATGTGAGATACAAGTGCCCCTTATACCTCAATATATTTTGGTTCCATGCATACATGGGGGGAGGGTTCGGGTCATCTTCTAGCCCGTTGATGAGACGTTCAACTATGTCCTTAGCCATCCAATCATGTCATTCTTAATCAAGCCAATATGGAATTGGTAAGGATAAGGAAAAGAATAATCCTTCCTCTTCAAATTTATGAGACAACGCATCCACCACCACATTATTGTGACCCTTCTTATATATGATATCGTAACCATAACCCAATGGATTAGTGACCCATTTATGTTGTTATGGAGAAGAAAACCATTGTTCCATAAAATACTTGAGGTTGTTATGGTTGGTCTTCATCTAGAAATTGTTAGAGCATAATCACCCCCTCCATAGCTTCATTCTCCTACCTAGGGACTTAGGATATGATCTCATGATTCTATTGGGAAAAATCCCATTCAATTTGTATCTTTGAGTCAAATTGGAGATTCCTATTAAGCTTTAGGGTTCTTAAACATCCTTATCTACCTTTGTTTGGACACTTGAATTATATTTTGGCATATGAGGGCGAATTCCTTCAATTAGGGATTATTTTCCTTGATTTTAGGGTCATAAATTGCAAGTTAGCATCACGGAGTGAATAGGGGGAGTTTACTCCACTATTCGAGGACTCCATGCACCTTGTTTTTAGCTATTATGAGACAATAACACCCTCATTGAATGTTTTTATGGATGTGCACCTCATGCATGTTCCTTCTACCAATTGTAGTAAGTTTCTCCTAACAATAGGGACCTAAGTCCACTTAGGGTATTCATGGGTTAGTTAACTCATCTTAGAGAGTGTGCATTCCTATTATGGCTCTATCTAATCATAAACAGTATCTCATGCACTACATGAGCAATTCAAATTGACTCCATGACCCGATTTGAATTTCCCCTTATCTATTCCATCACTCATTCATTGTAAATTGATGTAATAAAAATTTCTCTCATGTTATTGACTTCTCTCTTTTGTGTAATGATTAAGGTTTAACATATTTTTTGCATGAATTTGTTAGATTGTTGATCTCTTTCACCATATTTATATCTTGTTTAGTATCTATATCCACATGTTCAAATTCTACATAAATGTTTCCCTATTAAATATGGCCACGCCGTCTCAATTGCATGAAGGATAGCCATCATTTCTTTCTCATAGGTGGATTTTCCCAAGTTCCAATAATAGATTTGTTTAGTGGTTAAGGGGCCAATAGGAATCCCTGTTAGATTAAGACTACCCCCAAACCATGACCAAATGCATTGCATTCTAAGATTAAGTCTTAGTGGAATCCAACATGGATAACACAAGGGCCGTGAACATAGATTTCTTGAGGGAAGAGAAGGATTGCTCCACTGCTTAGTGTTGGACACACTGAGCACACCAAGAGGGGGGGTGAACAATGTGTATAGATTTTGTTACTTTTTAAACGTTAATAATCATCAACAACTCATTCAATATTATGCAGAGTACGTTATTATCATTATACATATCATCATCACAAAGGTAAGGAGGAAACAACCGGAAGGAGGAAACAAACCCCTTATTACAATGACTTCAATACTCTAGTTACAAACCCCTGATTTACAGGCTACAACATGAAGGAATCTCCAACTCCCTAGTTCTCTGGCTACAACCGAAAGGAGGATACAACCCCCTTTCCTTGCCACATCCTGCCACCCTGATATGAAGATAGAAAATGCTAAACCATGACTGCACTAATCCTACAGACATGCTAATCAACACATGTACTACACTGCATAATTTGTACCACAATGCACAACCACTGCCACTACTAACCACTACTCATAATATGATTAATACTCATCAACTTATCACTATCCACTATATCACACTGCTCATCAAACTGTACAATCAACCTGTCCAATCAATCTGTTTCTTAGATCAAACGAATCAGTTAATCCGAGTCTAGCCAACTGTACACCAAACTCAATCCACCTGAGTCAAACCAAGTCCTCATACAAATCAACCAGTCTGAGTCAGACTAACTGCACATAAGGCAACTTGTGCCAATCCCGCTCAATTGAACCAACCTGTACCAAACTGCTTGTGTACATGTTCTAAATCAATCATATACTTGTGTTAATATAATCAAGTGCTATGGCATTCAACCGACCCTTCTTACTTGGCCTAGTTCATCAAGTAAGAGACACATTTGACGAACTAAGAGACTTCAAATACGGTCAACCAAACTTTGTCCAATAACACTCAACTCAATGACACCACAATCGACCTCAATCACAGTCAAGGAATACTTGACAGTTAAACATGATAAACCTCAACCTAGAAGATAAAAGACTTAACCAACTATGTCAAACTCAGTCAATCTCATAAAATCTTAGACACAAAAGGAATTTTCACTCCACTCAAATCAAGTCAACAAATCAAACAAATATCAAGCAAATAGTCACTTATAATACTGTCAAAGGTTGTCATTAACAATCAATAATAGTCAATCTTCACTTAAGTCAAAGACAAAATGATCAACATTTGTCAAACTAGTTTTCAAAGAAAACAATTAGGTTGATCGAAGAAATCACTCACAATATATATTACTTACATGTCAACTTCTCATTCAATACTACACTATACAATAGTCAAGATAAACACCAATATCTATGCCAACAATATCAAAGTTAATCATCAATATCTATATCAAGATCACATCAAGATATATTCCAAGATAACCATGACCATATAATCCATAACATATTCAATGAATTAAAAGATATATACCAATATATATGCTCACATACTAATATCAAAGATGGTCCCTAGGCCATGAGAGACATGTGTCATCGCAAGAGAAACCCAGAAGCATGAACCATTCCTTTTTGAAGATCACAAGATGAAGAAACAATAGACAAACCAAAATAAACTCTATATCATGTCATGGCATACCCTACAACAAGATTTACAACGAGCTAAGAATTTTGTAATTCCAATTCCGTATGAGAAATTTATGTCAATTTCAGTGAATCTCTTCAATCCTCAAAGATGCCCAAAATTTTCTCCTCCACAAAGTTTCACACTTTTCTCCAAGAGTTACGAAATACCAAAGAGAGACTTGCTTGATGAACAAATGAAATGTTTGATATTCTATTTATATAGGCTGTGGAGGAAAGTTAGTACCTCAAACTTGGCCGACATGCAATTCAAAATTACAAATAATTAAATTCTCTTTTGTTTGGTCGGCTGACCCAAAAAGGTCAGGTACACCAACTTCAAAAACTCATATCTCTTCAGCCGTAAGGAGTAAGAAGATGCTCCACATATCAACGAAAATGTATTGATGAGGACTATCTCCCTATGGTGGGTCTAGTTTAAAATTCTTGGTCTAATACCCTTAAATTCTTCAATTTTTTTAGGACTTCAAAGATTCAACACATAAAGGTGCAAAAGACCATGTTACCTTATGCATAAGTTCCAAGGTTAAAGGATTCAATGGAAATTAGCAAATGCATGAGGGATTCAATGGTAGTCACATCCACAAACTTTACATCAACAAGGAGGAGGGATCCACCATATACTCATCATATCAAGGGTATCAAGGACCCCAACACCACTGATCAAGTGGGAACAAAGACTTTTTCAAGAATATCATCATCATATCCAAGGTCTCCATATCATTAAAAACATATCCAATGGTTACACTATATATATTCATCATAATAAGAGTACCAACACCCCAAAAGAGGGGTACATATACCTCACCACTAGTTTGCAACAACTTATGGGCTTCATATGCATGATCACAAGGATATAACATGCCAATGACCATATAACGTCCAAGGGCCATGAAACCACCATATGTGTGGGTTAAAGACCCTAACTTCCAAGGACACCAAGGAACCCATAAGAATGGGTTCCAACATACCACCATAAGTGTGCGTTCTTAGACCTAAGTATCTACATGAAAGAGGATCAATATCTAAGTCACAGGCACAAAATGCTATCTTGGGGATATCGACCTCTTTCATATGAATTTTATGGTAGCCCGAGCGAAGTTCTAGTTTTGTGAAGAATTTGTCACCATGCAATTCATCTAAGAGATCATCATTGACATCAATGGGGATTTTATCTTTGATGGTTATTTTTTTGAGATCTTGAAAATCATGACACATGTGTCAATCACATTCTATTTTTAGGAACACGACCAACGACAAAGAATAAGAGCTTTCTCTAGGACAAATGACACCTACCTCCAAAAATTCTTGAATGATTTTTTCAATTTCATTCTTCTTTGCAAAAGGGTAATCATAAGGGAATCCATTGGGGGGTTGTATGCTTATAATTAAAGAAATGGAATGGTCATGTTCCCCATGAGAGGGAGGTAAACCCTTTGGGGTCTCAAAAACCTATTGATACTGAGAGAGAATTTATTGCAATTCAGGGTCAATCACAGATGTGAGTGTCTCCAAGACTTGGATTGCACTGAATTGTGTAATGGCACCTAAGTGGTATTTATTCAATAATTTATCCATATAATAGGAGGATATAATATCAGGAGAACCAAGTGCAATGTCATTGAGGTGATGGGTGTGTCTTCCTTGAGTGAAGTTGAGAGAGAGGAATTTAAAATCCATGGTGACAGGTACCAAAGTTTGAATCCATTCAACTCCTAGAACTATATCACAACCACCCATGTCAATCACAAACATATGTGTTTTGAGATTAGAATAACCCATTTGGAGTTTTACATTTCACACCTACCACCACATTTCATTTTTCCTCCGTTGGCTATAATACTTTGGAAATTGGAGATAGGGTGGCTATAGCAATGGGTTTATTTAGATACACACTTTTAAATGAAATTATGAGTGTTTCCCATGTTAATTAACATGATGACTTTATGATGCTTGATGTAGCCAATTAGTTTCAGTGTTTGGGGTGTGGAAAACCCTGATAAAAAATGGATGGAAACTTTCGGTTGCTCCTATGGAATGTGAATATTAGGATCATCTACAAGGGGTGGCATAGACTCATNGTGGATTTTCCATGGTGTTGTCCTCTGGTGCCTTATGGGGAGTGGCTTCAATATAAATTTTTTTTTTTTTTTTTTTGTATATGCCCTCTGAAATACTTTTCATCACAGTTATAGGAGATCCCAAGGTGTTGTAATTTATCCATGGCATCAGGGGTGAACTTGTGGATTTGTAAAGGTGGCGTGGAAAAATTGTTGGAAGTAGGAGCAAGGGGAGACCCGATGAAAGTGGTAAATGATGGGTGTTCGGGTTGAGCATTGATCACCAGTTAAAACTCTCTAGCTTGATCACATGCTTCCAACCAAGTGGAGGGTTGCTGCATAAGGACATGGGCACAAATGGTCTCTTTAATACCACTGATGAAACATTCCCTGAAAAAAATCAAATATACCTAGGATGTATATTTCCAGCTGCTCAAATGATGTGATATAGTCTAGAACCATGTTAGTATTGTGTAATTTTTTCAACCTTCCAAAGTAATGAGTGTCACAATTGAAATGCTTGTAGAGGATCTTCACAAATTGGCTCTAAGGGACATAGCAATGATAATATTTTGGTACCATTGTCTCCATTGCCATCTTTCAAAATATAAATATAAAATCCATATTTTAAACTTCTTATGATAATCTTTAATCCAATGGAGAGAAAAAAAATTGCCACCCAAGGGGCCAGATCCAACAAATTTTCACATATCAATCTTTAAGAAGTGGTTCCACGAGTTTTTATCATGAAAGGAGTGAGACTGGGTTTTTGGGAGGAGAGTGTGAGAACCCCGGTATTTAGGGAGCACAAATTCAATGGCTAGAGTATCGAATGGGAAATAAAATCCAACATGTTGGGAAAGAGTGTGTATCAATTTGTCATGGCTTAAAGGTTTCTGGTGTTGTTAGTTACTTCGAGGGTGAGTTGGTCTTTTTAGTATTTTTTAGGATTGTGGATGTTAGCGCTTGAATATCTTTGGTGGATAGGGGATGATTAGGGTGGGACGAGTTTGGAGGGGTGGGATTTGGTTGGAATTCTCCATGTTGTCTTGGTTTTAGGTGCGTATCATGGAAGATGAAAAGTATGAACACCGATTGGGTAAGGGTCGTGGCCACCTTAAAAAAGTTGTGAGTGATACATATCAAAATGATTAGCACAAAGCAATGAATCTTTTGACATAGGTCACAAATAAGGGTTTATGAGATCATAAAAAGGGTTTTAGAGGATATACTATCAACACGACGCAAGGATGATTTTGAGGTATATAAAAAAATAAGGGTTTTCGAGACCCTCAAACTATTTTTCTTTGGTGGGGAAAGTACTCTTGGTTCAATGTTACTGTATTGACATAATGCCCAAATTTTTACTAGATTTAAAGATATATGAATTTTGTTTGGCCACCAATAGAATATATGATTGTTGCACTGAAGGCTCTAGCAGAATGAAGAAGGCTCTAGCATAATGAATATATTTCACAAATATATTACAAAGATAAGGGTTTATGAGGTTTATGAGGGCCAATGGATTGTCATGCAATATATCTCTCTTATATGTGCAGAGTCCAACAATAATACTTGAACCAATTTCAAAGGGCACAAATTAAGGAGGATCAAATCTAAATTATACCCTTAGTTCTACTACTGTATTTCCAAGTATGTTAGATTATCTTCCCGAGTGTTGTTCTCGCTGCCAATATAGCAACAAGACGGTTGGTGGCTGGTTTGGTGACCTAGGGGGACTTCCGATATACTTGAGGGTACATGGAAGTGATTCTATGTGCAAGTGATGTTTAATGTGGTACTAATTGAAGGGGTACCAACATTAGTTACAAATGTGTCCAACAAATTTACCAATTGAGTGTACAACATGACTAAGTACAAATTGTATTCAGTATGTGTATTGTTCCCTAGTCGCAGGTGTATTCGATGGACGACAGATCTCTGAGGTTATTTTCGGATGTTGAAACACATATCTACCCTAAAAAAAATTATATGAAATATCATAGGTGTGTTGGATCAGATAAATCTCTAATACCACTTGTGGTGTTCATTACCCCTGAAACTTAAGAATCACATAGAACATAGAAACATTAGGATGTAATAAACCATAATACGTAGCACATAACTAGAAACATGAGACAATATAGAGATAATATCACAGGAAATGGAACTTGAGGATTTAATTGGCACGCATTAATGGAACTTGAGGATTTAATTGACCATTTTTGAAGCCTCATATTAAAAAAAAAAGAACACGAAGGCATTGATTGACCATGGAAAATAATTGTTGGAATATTGGATAATACTGAGAGGGGGGGTGAATCAGTATTGATAACTTTTAACAATTAAAACCAATTTGAAATTATTCATTAACACACATTATCAACAATATTTAATGTCCATTTTTGGAAATTTTGGAGAAATACGCAAATTGGGCAAAATTCGAGCTTAACTAGTCATGACTCTAGAGGGTTCCAAATTTCACCAAATGATCCCGAATTTGAAAGGAGATGGTATGGTGAGTATTAAAACATAAAAAGTTGTTTTATGGATACTTTTTATCAGACTTTATACTTCTTCAAACTTGTTTGGGGCTAATTACAAAAAGACCAAAATTACTAGGAAATTGTGTTCAAATCCCCCCAAGGGCGATGGCCAAACTAGCTCTCCAAATCAAGTAAGACCCTCCTAAATTTCAGAAAAGAGTATGGAAATGATTATTAGACATATATTGATTTCCTTAAACATTTTTATTAATTTCTTCAAATGGATTATGGTCTGCAACATTTGTAGGGTAACTTTCATAGAAATTGCCTAAGGGAAATTTGCATTACTAGCTAGAATTTGACATAGGAAAGGTAGAATATATGGTTCTGAGAGTAATATGAAACATGGTGGTAATATATGGAATAAAAAATTTCTTCCCAAACAACATAAAACTCAAAGTAAAACCCTCCCACAAATATGATACAATAGTCCTCCAAGATTGAAGACAAAGTCATGGAAACTAGTGATTCAATGGCATGGGAATTCAAGCTTTTCACACATGAGATTCTTGGATTTCGATCCACATAGGTTATGGACATGAAATTACAGAGTAATAAATCATATATGGCTGTCACAGAATCCTAAAACTCATATAATATCTCTCATACAAATCTGGTATAAAACTACTTCAAGATTGAAGCCAAAATCCATGAAGACTAGTGATACAAGAGCAGGAGTATGCAAGATTTTTGTAAATGCATTTCTGATATTTAGACTTACAGAGAATGTGGACATAATATTACAGATCCATACATCATATTTTTTCTTCCCCATCATCATAAAACTCATATAAATGTCCTCATACAAATATGATATAAAGCTACTTCAATATTGAATCCAAATCCATGAAAACTAGTTATTGAAGAGCATGGGGAATGTGAGCCTTTCATAAACGTATTTATGAGATTTCAAATTACAAATCACATGGATATGATATTACATATCCATACATCATAAATCAAATATTTTTCATCAAGTATCCTCAACAAGGTGCAATAATCATTCCAACAAGTGCACCATCAATTGTGAGTGTGGGGAAATGGAGAAGAAGGAATGAGAGAATGGGGAGATAGATGAGAATTCTACTGTAGGACCTTAAAAATGAAAATAAAAATCCTTAATCAATCTCTGATTATATTTCTGAATGGCCTCTCCATCAACCAACTTGGAAAGGAATCCAACTCCCTCGAAATTGGTTCACTAGCAGGGTAAGTGTGCACTCACCATGCAATGGACAAGAAAAAGCTCTCCAAAAATGCCAAAGGTCAATTAAAAAATGATAAAAAACTATTCTCCTTAATCATGACATCAATTTATTAACTTCATGATGCCTCCTAAGGTCGAATTTCCATCCATGAGATTCCTCCAACTCATCTTAGCGGTTTAGTAACTCTCATGACACTTGTCTTCCTCTTAATGCTCCAATTCTTTCCCCTGTTTGAATGGCTGCCTATAACTCCCAAATTCGACCTATTTGTGGCTATTTTTATCCCTGACATGTCATATTTGTCATATTTCAGCAATCAGGTCTGAATTTGTCATACTTGTCATGGAATCTTTCATCATTTGTTATCATAGAGTGCATATAATCTCCTTCCAAGTGGCACACCTTGTACTCTAGTCTCTTCCTCTTCCATGGGAGTTACCCTCCTTTACTAATTCAAATTACTTGGCTCATTATATGATATTTAACACCACATTACCATCCAATAATGTTACATTACCCATGTGTTCAAATTTGGATGAATGTCATGCCAAGTGTGAGAGGAATCTAGTCACCCAAAGTCTTCACGAGATTTCAAGTATCTTAATTAACCCATGACACATTATTTTATTACAATTTATCATTTATGTGACCCATTTAAATATGAATATGGTAAAATAATGTTTTTTTGGGACCCATATCCCCTTATTACAAAATTTATGTCTCCATCTCAACCTGGAACTAGTAGGTTGGTGAAACATTATTTGCAAAAAGTCTTATTTGGAAATTATTTAATTGGGGACATGACACAGGATACAAGGAACAAAATTTTTATTGTGGAATCCCAATTGGGAAAAACCGCCAACCCTTTCTATTACTGCAAAATTATATTTACAAAATAGTTTTGCCTGCTTTTGCAGACAAGGATTCTTCTACATCCTATTTACCAACTACCACTGAAAGGAGGATACAACCCCCTAGTTTAATCAACTGCTACTAAAAGGATGCTACAAAACCCTATTTACCAACTACCACTGGAAGGAGGATATAAACCTATGGTTTAATCAACTGTGACTGAAAATATGCTATGACACCCTAGTTAACATCTACCACTAGAAGGAGGGTACGACCCCGTGGTTTTAACATCTGCTACTAAAAGGATGCATTGACACCCTATTTACCAGCTACCATTGAAAGGAGGATATGACCCCCTTGTAGGCCAGTAGCCTACCCTAGAACCACCCTGCCACCCTATATGTTTTTATCAGACTTCCAGATCTTCTTATGTCTTTAATTCTCTCACTCGTTTCTCATCACTTCCTTGGTCTTTGTCTTTTGCTATTGCTATGGATATGGACTATAGAGACACCTTATTCCTCTCAAACCTATGTATATAAATACCTTTAACACACATCTCACCACATCTCTTCAATCTTGGAAACTCGTGTCTTTTCATTTGAACCATCACACAAATTCATCGTGACCTTTCACAATTTTCTCGTGCGATTTCAGAGCATCAAACAAAAATCCTTCTGCAATTGCCTTTCCTCAACAAAATTTTCGCAACAGAAATCTTTCTGCAATTGCATTTCCACAACTATCTTTCTGTAACAAAAATCCTCCCACAATTGTCTTTTTGCAACTATCTTTCCGCAACATGTCTTTCCACTTATACAATTACCTTTCTGCAAACTCCTTCTAAAATTAACCTTCCACAATTATGTGTTGCAGATTGCGGGAATTCCTTTCAATTTTTTCGAAACAGGCTTCTGCAAATTCCTTCTGTAATTGTGGATTGCATATTGTAGGTATGCATTTCCCAAATTTCAAAACCGAGTTCCGTTATTTTACGGCTGCAAAGTTCTTTCCGCAATAGGATTGTGGATTGCGGGTGGCGGATTGCAGATCTGATTTTTATAATTTTTTAAAAATGACTTCCGCAAATCTCTTCTGTAATAGTCTTCCCATAGTTTTAACAAGCTTGCACATTGGAATTGCAGAAACTAATCTAGACCATTGATATTTCTATCTCTTATGATTTGAGCCTTCCAAATATTCACTTAATAGAAACTTAGTGTTATAATGCTTCTGACTCCACTTATCCAACTGTGTTATTTTGGCTCAATCTTTTTGGACTATTTCATAAATGTTGCCTTACCCTTTGGCGTTGATTGCAACATTTTGTCTTTTAGACAATTTTTCTCCCCCTTTGACAACAATGGAAAATTTCTTTTTGATAGCTCCCTCTGTCAACGTATCTTCCCCTGACATGATGCCTTTTCTCCTTTTTATTTATTGTAAGGAGATTACTCCCAACTTATGTCTAAGATGATCAAATGTTTGTTTGGGTAGTGGCTTAGTGAATATATCAACCACCTATTATTTTTATGTCGAAGAGGCGCATTCTACAACCCAGTAGGGGAGAGATGTGTAACTCCTTCCGTGCTCATCCTAGAGTTGATATGTGTCCTTTATAAAATAAAATAAAAAAGTATTATTAAAAATAAATGTCATCTCAAATTAAATTTAAATTTTTTAGATACGTATATATATAATTACAAATTAGATAAATTAAAACCATAAACATTGCATTGCACACTTCCTTAATATCTCCACTCTAAAAAAAGGGGCTTGCACTGTATTTGATCCCTCTTGGCTCTTGGTAGATCCCATTTTAGATGGACCTATGCTAGCGTGTCTACATATTCCAATTTGACAACCTTTCATGACACTTGGTCTCTTAGAAAGTGATATTTTATTGGAATGTGCTTTGTATTGGAGTGCATGACATGATTTTTTGATATGTTTATGTCACCGGTATTGTCACAATTTATCACTATTGGGTTCTCATACTTCATAAGAAAGTCTTCCAATGTATGCTTCATCCAAATGAATTGAATGCAACATGATGCAAAAACAATATATTCAACTTCTGTTGTAGATAGTAAAATGGAGGTTTTTTTCTTAACCATTATACCAAGAAATATCCCAAAAAGAATTCTACTCCACTAGTACTCTTTCAGTCATCAACACTTCCTCCCCATTCTGCATAAGTGAATGCTCTTAAAGTGAAGTATTTAATTTTTGGATACCATAAACCACACTCCACAATACCTTTCAAATATTTGAAAATCCTTTTTACTGTTGTCACATGTGTTTCTTAGGGGGTTGACTGGAATCTAGCAACCAATCCTACAACTTGCATCACATCTGGTCTTGTAGACATATAGAAGGTTGCTTATCATAGATCTATACATGGTATGATCCACTTCCAAGTACTCACAATTCTTGCTTAACTTACAACCAGTGATCATAGGATTACTAACAGGCTTGGAGTCTTCCATCTTAAACTTCTTAATCATATCTTTGATGTACTTGGTTTGAGAAATGAAGATTCCTTTGTCTGATTGATAAACTTGTAATCCCAGGAAGAATGTTAATTAACCCAACATTAACATTTCAAAATCCTTCTTCATTTCAGAATCAAAGTTTACACTTAGTATTTGTAGATTACTTCCAAATATTATACCATCCACATAAACAACAACAATTATCATATTCTTATCTTCGATCTTTATGTAGAGATTACTATCAATGGCTCCTCTTTTACATCCTTGTTGCTTCAAGTAGTTATCTATCCTTGAAAACCATGATCTTGGGGCTAGGTTGAGACCACATAGTGCCTTTTATAGTTTTCAAACATAGTCTCCATTTTCTGACAAGAGGAAACCTTCAGGTTGTTCAATATAGACTTCCTCTTCTAGTTTCCCATTCAAAAATGTAGACTTGACATCCATTTGATATACTTTGAAGTTTTTATAACATGAAAATGACAAAAACATTCTCATCGCTTCAAGTCTTCCTACAGGTGCAAAGGTTTCTTCAAAGTCAATACCCTCGACTTGAGAATATCCTTTACACACTAATATTTTTTTGTTTTTTATCACTTTTCCATATTCATTGAACTTATTTTTGAATACCCACTTGATTCCTACAATATTCTTATTTGTAGGTCTAGGAACTAGTTCCCAAGTTTGGTTCTTCTCAATTTGATCTAATTCTTCATTCATGGATTTGATCCAATCATCATCTTTGCTGGCTTCTACAAATTTATTATGTTCCACCACTGATAGTAAGGCTTGCTCATTAAACAATAGTTTTCTTCTTGTACTAGCTCCAACATCTTTGTCACCTATGATTTGTTTCTCAAGATGATTCTTTTGTATTCTTCTAGATGGATCTTTTGTATGAGGTCTTGGGGAGTCTTCATCTTCACTTTCTTGTGAATCTTCTTCTTCTTCTTCTTCATCATCATAAAATCCTTCATCATTTTGCAATAATTCTTCTTCATTGTTTGTTCTTACATCTTCATCTTGGATTTTTATTCTTCTTGGTTTATGTCATCCACTCTAACATCTGCAATTTCTATGATTTTTTGTAGCCTTTGATTGTAACATCTATATGCCTTCTTAGTGGATGAATATCCTAAAAATATTCCTTCATCGATTCTAGAATCAAATTTACCAAGATCATCTTCATTTCTTTTTATGTAGCATTTTCTCCCAAACACTCTGAAATATTTGATTGAGGCGGGTCTTCCATACCATAGTTGGTAAAGGGGTTTTGTCATTATCAATTCTCACTGGTCCTCTGTTTAGTATATAAGAAACTGTATATATACTACTTCCCTCCAATACACATCAGGAAGCTTTGCTTCATTTAGCAGAGTTCTGGCAGCTTCTTGGACTGTCCCGTTTTTTCTTTCCACAACGCCATTTTGCTGAGGAGTCTTGGGGGATGAAACCTGTCTTTTAATTCCAATGGTTTCACAAAATTCATCGAATTAATTTGAAGTGAATTCACCTCCATTATATGGCCTTATACATTTGATTTTCAATTTTGTTTCATTCTCAACTTTTGCTTTAAAATTTTTAAACCTCTCAAAAACATATGATTTTTATTTTAGAAATGTAAGCCAATTCATCCTTGTATAATCATCTATGAAGAACATGAAATAATACTCTCCTTTCAATATTCTAGTTCTTGTTGTTCCACAAATATCAATGTGAACTATTTCCAATGGATGTGAGGTTGTATGTTCTTTTGATTTGAAGCTGGATTTAGTCTGCTTCCCATGCTGACAATGTTTACAAACTGATTTTAGAGGTTTCACAATTTTTGGCAAATGCCTTACAACTCCCTTCTTACTTACTTTTATAATATTTTCAAATTTTAAGAGCCCCATCCTTCTAATCCACAAAGGAGATCATTAAGACTTGGAAACATACTATTTTTCATTTTTTTTAAGGGTTTACCACTTTTTTCCTGGGCTTCTATATTGAACATCATCCTTTTTGAAGTAGAAACCTTGGTAGACACAAACTTAAAACACTCTTTCTCACTATACTAGTATCATTGTAAGAACAGAATATATATTTAAAATGCATGGTTAACATATTCATTGCCACCAAATAAGTCATTCTCTATTGTGATGTCTAGCATTATAAGACCTAAGATATTCTTTACACAAATCTTCCTTTTTAAGAATCAAAATAAATTCTGTATGGGTCATCACCCATTTGATCCCAATGAAAATGGACCTTGACCTAATCTCTCTTTGCAATGTGTTCCTTTTCACATGTGATGAAGTGTTCTAATTTGGTAATTTTTTTGAAAACTTGTATTAATTAGACATTCCTTTGAAAGTGTCTATCCTCCATTTTTTTATTTCTAGCTTTCTTTAGTTTACATTTGCATTTTCAAGCAATCATTCTATCCCAACCATGAATGAACTTTTTAATTCTTTGAATTGTAATGTCCCACTACAAAATCCAATTGCTATGTCCAGGGCCCAAGTTTCAAATCATGTGTACATGAGATTATAAATCATTAAGTCATGTGTATAAAGCTAAGTGAGAATCATTAAGTCATGGAATGTGTGAGGGATAATTATCTAAAGATAAAAATCGATCTAAGCACTACTTTGAGAAGATAATTAGGGTTTGAATTTCGTTCTAGGAAATACCTTTAGCTAATGTTTTTTGAGCGAACTCTTCACTCATTATCAATGCAAAGAGTAAAAAAATAGAGAACAATATTGCAAATGATTATAAAAGTTGTGTATAACAATTAAATGAAGAGTAAACTCATAGAGAACAATATAAAAAATGGCAATGAAGGTTGTGTATAACAATGAGAACTTGTATAAAGTTTCAAATTATGAGTAAATTAAATAGAAACAAGCATGTACTAATAGTAAGAAACTACATAAAAATCACACAAGGAAATGTTTACTAAGTGGTTAGGGACGTAGAACATATACATGCTTTATCTCTCAGTTATAGGATGCATATGGGATAATTAGAAACAACACAGAAGTAAGGTAGACCCAAACATATATACACACAATAGAACACTAGAAATCAATCTTTACTAAGAGGCCATGCTAGGGATGCAGATAATATATCTTCTTTTGGTCAAGGTTTTGCAATGCATATGTGATAATTATTAGCTTTGATAATGAATATAAGCAACATAACACAAGCATATATGCCCACAAAAAAAAAATCAAGAATAATTTTTGATGATGGTTATTAACATCCATTGAGGCCAACTTTGGTTTATCAAACCTTAAAAAGAGGTAAGGAATCACTCAGTTTTCTTTATAATTTTATTTATGTGCTCAAAATTCTTTAAGAGAAGTATTCCTATATCACCACAGTTGTGATGAGTGAAAAGGTTAGGAAGGTTAGCATTGTAACAAATATTTTAAGATTGTGATATAATGTGGATGTATGCAGTATATTATAAGAGAAAGTGATATTCCACCCACTTAGTGTCACAAAGATGCCAAATTATTTTATCCCATGACATCTTAAAAATAACCCAATGCCTCGTTTCAACATAGTTACTGACTTGAAGAGAACTATGAATTCAAAACGATAACTTTATATTAACACCCATATTTTTGGTCAATAACATAAAATTAAACCCTTGAATCAGAAAGTGGCGCTACCAATAGCATACCCTTTTTTTGTTAGGATTAATTAATTAATCCTCCCTTTACCACCATAGTCTAATTTCCATTTCAGCCCAAGAGTCTGATGCCACTTCACTAGTTCCATGGGGAAGTCATCTAGGGCCACCTACCACCTGTTGCACCAGTTTAAATGAGTTTGGGAGCTCCAGAGAGAAATCCCTATAATTTAGGAACACACACTTAGTGCCACCAACATTGACCAGTATTTGACCCTAGTCTATGTTTAATCATGCTCCAATCAGCCACAGTTAGTTCACCTTCAGTCATCCTAGCGCCACTTTTCCCTTATTTGAGGAAGTTGGGCGCCTTTGCTCACCTAACTCAACCAGTTAATTTAATGTTAAGTGATTTAGTCATTTGAAGTTGCATTAGTGTGTCTATAATGGTGTTTTCCACAGTTAGAGTTAACTGGAGTTAGTCCAAGTTAGGGCATTCAAATCATACCTAGTAGATTCGAATAATCCTCATTGTAATACAATATGTTAATGATAATTCATGTAATGTTATGTTGACCAATTTTATCTACTGGTTGTTCAATTTTTCACCATGAATGTTTGATCAGTTTACACTGAATTACTTCTCTCTCCTGTAACCTTCTTTCACAGTGAATTCATTTAGCCCCGATGGTCCTAAGCTTTTCTAAATTAAACATGGTATCAGAGAAGGTATTTAGGAAAATTTCAAACCTCGAAAACTTCCATTGATGCACCAGAAGCAATTGGGTTCCATATAATTCCTGGCATTCTTTCCTTGCTCCCTCTATATTTTGTCTAGAGAAGTATATCCAGGTGTGATGCACCCAGAGAAAGTGTACATGTCAAAGTGGAGAGTGTCGTCATTGGTTTGATTTCAAATTAAAGTGTTTTTGTAGGTAAATCAAAGAATTATGAGGAATTAGTTGTTCCTTGAAGCTGCAAGATAGAGAATTTAACAACTTTGACACCCAGGATTCTCACACCCTTCAACTATCCTAATTACAGGGCTGCTATGCGGATAGTATTGTCCAACAAGGAAATGTACAGGGTCACCATGGTAGAGAGGTCAAAACGTAGAATCCTCTTGAGAAGTTGAAGTATTTAAACAAGTTGGATGAAGAATTTGGCTTCATGTGCATCAACATCTCCAGGGAGTTACTCTTTGATCTTAATGGACAAAAAATTCCATAGGAAGTATGGGAGAAGCTCAAATCCTTGTTTGGAAAGGAGGATGAGCTTAGGGGTCATATTCTGGAGAATGAGATGATTTCAATACAAACCAAAAACTTAAAAAATATACAACAATTCTTCTCAAAATTCAAATCTATTTTCATGCAGTGCAAGTATTGCGATATTGACAAGAAGGATGAGCAATTGGTGCTCTCAAATCTGAGAAAACTTGGCCTAGAATTACCAATTTTCGTATATACCTTTCACTCTAGGATACTGACAAATCCTAATTGGAAAATGTCATCCCTTGATTCCTTCACATAATCTCTTATTCAGAACAAGACAAGATGATACAGATGGGATCCCTAAGAGCCTCAATTAATCAAGCTCTATTGGACTGGGAGAAAAAGAATGCACAAGAAATGAGAAAGTAGAAAGACAAAGAAAAGAAGAACATTGAATTTGAACATAAGGAAGAGTTTGATCCATCAGATGAAGCCTCAATCTATAAGAAGGACAACCATCAGAGTTTTGACAAGGAAAGTGCTCCTACTGTAAGAAAGGAGACCATACAGAGAAAGGTTTTATGAAGAATACCATAGATTAGATTTCAAGAATCCTTGAACAACACAATATTTTCCTCCCTAAAGGAACAAGGAATTTTGATTCTGGAGATAAGACTGAATATCACTAGTGATTCCATGCAATGAAGGCTGGATTTTAAAAAATCACATGCCGCCCTCATTGATTCGGGATCCTCCAATTACATGATTGCATCTAAATAATCATTCTCTTAATCAAAACTTACTGATGGTCCAAGTATTCACATGTGAGATGACACTCAAGTCCAAGCTGAAGGGAAGGGTTCAATAAAATTAGAGCATGAAGTGTTCAATAATGTCCTCTATGTGCCCTCCTTTGCAACAAATTTCTTGTATGTATATCAGATGACTCATATAGGCTCAGCAAAGTGAGTTGTATTTGATCCCAACTCAATGGAGATCTCAAATATCTCAACTAGGAATCTGATAGCGAAAGGTGTTGCAAACCATGCCTCCAAGGCATATGAATTCTCACACTTTTTTCCATACTCAGATCTAGTGCAATCTTAGCTTCCATTTAAAAGGGAAGGTAAATTCATTCTACCTAAAGATTTTGCATATGATAATGTTTCCATTAATGTTTCAGATTCAGAATCCGAAGTAGAGGACCAAGTTGAATCAGTTTTTGGAATTGAAGATGAAGTTCAAGTGGATCCAGATCTAGATTTAATCTCTACTCCTAATCTTAGGACTAAATGGGCTCAAAAGGTTATTAAGGCTGCTGGGAACATGATTGCAGAGTCATCTGATAAGAGAAGAACAATATCTTAGTTTCAAAATGAGATCCTTGAGTTATGTCAAGAAAATCCACTTCTCTCAGAGAGGTGCTAGAAAATACCATAGAGATGCTACATGACAGTAAGGTCTGATCAATAGTTTTTCTCACTGAAGAACAATGAGACATTGGATCATGTCAATATTCCTCCAGAAAGAAAAGAAAAAAGTAAATTTCTACATGACATATTGGAAGGAAAAAACTACATGGAAAATCCTAAGGGGTACATTGATTCTCTCTTGACATGCAAGCTGAGGAATCCATTGTATGGGCTCAAGCAAGGGCCCAGGGCATGGCATCCCAAGTTCAACTCTTCCATACTATAAAAGAGGTTCGAAAGATGAAATATTGGCAACAAAAGCAACCATATTTATTTTCCTATCTGTCATCAGATTGGAATAAGGTGGAGAGCTTCACATGCACAGTACCAGGAAACTAGCGCACATAAGAACCATCACACTGCATTACTGCTCCAAAGAGATGCAAACTACAGTAAATTTTCACAATTTTTCTACTCAAATAAGAAATTTCTCTTGGTGTGAAAGCTTGATCCTGGATACACTATTCATTTTAACAGCGGGGGAGGTTCCCATGAGGTTTTCCCCATTTTCCTCGGTTTATTGAGCAGTTACTTTTTACATTTAGATTGTATGGGTGACCTTTGGTCTTAATTACCAGGGCCTAGGTTTTCCAAGTTAGGATTAAGGGGGGGTGTTAGAATTAATTAATTAATCCTCCCTTGACCACCATAGGCTAATTTCCATTTACTAGCTTAGGAGTCTGATGCCACTTCACTAGTGCCATGGGGAGCTCATATGGGGCCACCTACCACGTTTTGCACCACTTTACATGAGCTTGGGAGCTCCAGAGAGAAATCCCTATAATTTAGGAACCCACAGTCAGTGCTACTCACAGTCACCAAAAGTTGACCCTAGTCTATGTTCAGTCATGCTTTGATAAGCCATAGTTAGTTCACCTTCAGTCATCCTAGTGCCATTTTTCCCTGATTTGAGGAATACGGGTGCCTTTTCTCACCTAACTTAGTCAGTTAATTGAATGTGAAGTGATTTAGTCATCCATAGTTGCGTTAAGGAGTCTTTAGTGGTGTTTTTCCACGGTTAGTGTTATTTGGAGTTAGTCCAAGTTAGGGCATTCAAATCATACCTAGTAGATTCGAACCATCCTCATTGTATCATCATTTTATTACAAAGAGGTTAATGATAATTCATGTAATGTTATGTTGGCCAATTTTGTCTCCTGGTTGTTCAATTTTTCACCATGAATGTTTGATTAGTTTACACTAAATTACTTCTCTCTCCCTCAACCTTCTTTCACAGTGAATTCATTTAGCCCTGAGGATCCTAATCTTTTCTAAATTAAACATGGTATGAGAGCAGGCATTTAGGCCAACTTCAAACCTAAGAAACTTCCATTGATGCACAAGAAGCAATTGGGTTCCATATAATTCTTGGTATTCTCACCTTGCTCCCTCTAGATTTTGTCTAGAGAAGTCTAGCTAGGTGTGATGCACCCAGAGAAAGTGTCAATGTCAAAGTGGAGAGTGTTTTCATTGGTTTAATTTTGAAATGGAGTGTTTTTGCAGGCAAATCAAAGAATTATGAAGAATTAGTTGTTTCTTGAACTTGCAAGATGGAGAATTTAACAACTTTGACACCCAGGATCTTCATACCCTTCAACTATCTTGATTGGAGGGCTGATACACAGATAGTCTTGTGCAACAAGGATCTATATAGGGTCACCATGGGAAGAGAGGTCTAAACCTAGAAGCCTCTCTAGAAGTTGAAGTATCTGAACAAGTTGGAGGAAGAATTTGGTTTCATGTGCATCCACATCTCCAGGGAGTTACTCTTTGATCTTGATGGACTGAAAATTCCATAGGAAGTATGGAATAAGCTCAAATACTTTTTTGGAAAGTAGGGTGATATTAAGGGCCATTTTTTGGAGAATGAGATGATTGCACTACAACCTAGAAAATTTGAAACCCTACAACAATTATTCTCAAAATTCAAATCCCTTTTCATGCAGTGCAAGTAGTTTGAGATTGACAAGAAGGATGAGAAATTGGTGCTCTCAATTTTGAGAAAATTTGTTCTAGATTTATTAGTGTTCGTATACACCTTTCACTTCAGGATATTGAAAAATCGTAATTGGAAAATGTCATGCCTTGATGCCTTCACATAATATATTATTCATAACAAGGCAAGCTGATACAGATGGGAGCCTTAAGAGCCTACATGAATCAAAATATCTTGATTGGGGAGACCAAGAATGCACAAGAAAGGAGGAAGCAGAGAGAAATACCTATAATTTAGGAACCCACACTCACTACCACCAATAATCACTAGCACTTGACCCTAGTCCATGTTTAGTCATGCTCCGATCAACCACAGTTAATTCACCTTTAGTCATCCTCATACCACTTTTCCCCGATTTGACTAAGTTGGGCGCATTTTCTCACATAAATCAGTCAATTAACTTAATGTGAAGTGATTTAGTGATACAGAGTTGTGTTAGTGAGTTTCTAGTGGTGTTTTTCCAGAGTTAGAGTTATCTAGAGTTAGTCCAAGCTAGGGCATTCGAATCATACCAAGTAGATTCGAATTATCCTCATTGTATCATCATTGTATTACAAAGAGGTTAATGCTAATTCATGTAATGTTATGTTTCCCAATTTTGTCTCCTGGTTTTTCAATTTTTCACCATGAATGTTTGATCAGTTTCCATTGAATTACTTCTCTCTCCTACAACCTTATTTCATAATAAATTAATTTTTCCCCGATGATCCTAATATTTTCTAAATTAAACATGGCATTAGAGCAGGTATTCATGCCAACTTCAAACCTCAAAAACTTCCATTGATGCACCAGAATCAATTGGGATCCACATAATTAATGGTATTCTCTCCTTGCTCCCTCTATATTTTGTCCAGAGAAGTCTAGCCAGGTGTGATGCACCCAGAGAAAGTGTACATGTCGAAGTGGAGAATGTTTTAATTGGTTTGATTTTGAATTGAAGTGTTTTTGCAGGTAAATCAAAGAATTATGAAGAATGAGTTTTTCCTTGAAGCTACAACATGGAGAATTTAACAACTTTGACACCTAGGATCCTCACACCCTTAAACTATCTTGATTCTAGGATATGCAGATAGTCTTGTGTAGCAAGGATCTGTTGTTACGGAGAGAAATTCCTATGGCTTGGGGTACCACAACAGACAGCTTGACTCAAAAAATCAATCTTTCCCAATATGCAATAGAAATAAAATGTCTAACACTAAAGGATCAGACCTCGTACCTTATTCTGGACGGTTGAAGTAGATCCCCGTTGAGCTTTCCAATCTTCAGCTTGAATTGCTATAATACTTCCTCAACAACAAGTAAACAATACAAGCATACTATATATCATGGTGTTAGATCTATTCTAACATATATAATCAATAATGTAAAAGCATTTGACATAATACCATGGATAAAATATTCATTCAAATACACATCATTGGACAGGAAAATATATTTCTATTAATATAAATCATAGATTACAAGATACAACCTCTGACGGCACGTCTGCGAACCGGAGAACTGAATCCCCCACTTGGGCCTCCACCACTTCAATCCTCCATCTCTCGATAGCAAGCTCACAAGTAAAAGGAAAGCTTGGGAAGAACACAAAAGTGCTCCAAGGGACAAAGGGATGGAGTCTCAAGCATAAGTTTCGGAAACAATGGACTATAGTTTAGTTGCTCTCAATTCTCTCTTATGCCTTCAATGTACCAAGGGGTTCCTTATATAGCTTTCAAAGGGATAATGAAAGGTCTAATTTGAGCGATCTCAAGGCATAGGGAAGGCCAGGAGTCGAATGAGTCGGATCCATGTCAAGGAAAACTCCAAAAGGATTTGGATTATGCACACATCCCGATGTACGCGGTTATATGGGTCAAACCTGCGTATGTACACGGTTGTAGGTTTAAAAGCCGTGTATATCATTTTTCATATGTTTGTGGGGATGATCAAGGAGACATAAAAGGACAAAAAGTGGTCCATAGGGGATAAGGAGTCTGTAGCAGGATAGGGGAAGGCCATACAAAGTGTGATTCACCTAGAGTGGTGAAATCCGCTATAACATTTGTATAGGGTCACTATGAGCAGAGAGTTCGAACCCTATAAGCCTCTTGATATGTTGAAGTATTTGAACAAGTTGGATGAAGCATTTGGCTTCATGTTCATCCACATCTCCAGGGAGTTACTCTTTCATCTTGATGGACTGAAAATTACATAGGAAGTATGGGAGAAGATCGAATCCTTGTTTGTAAAGTAGGATGATATTAGGGGCCATATTTTGGAGAATGATTTGATTGCATTACAACCCAACAACTTCAAAACTATACAACAATTCTTCTCAATATTCAAATCCCTTTTCATGCAATGCAAGTAGTGAGAGATTGACAAGAAGGATGAGTAGCTGGTGCTCTTAATTCTGAGAAAACTTGGCCTAGAATTATCAGTTTTCATATCCACCTTTCACTCCATAATACTACCAAATCCTAGTTAAAAAATTTCATCCTTGATGCCTTCACATAATCTCTTATTCAGAACAAGACAAGCTGATACACATGGGAGCCCTAAGACCCTCCACGAATCAAACTCTCTTGGCTGGGGAGACAAAGCATGCACACGAAAGGATGAAGTAGAATGGAAATGAAAAAAAGAACATTGAATTGGAACATAAGGAAGAGTTTGATCCATCAGATGAAGCCTCAAGCTCTAAGAAGGACAAACATCATAGGTTTGAAAATGGCAATTGCTCCTACTGTAAGAAAGGAAACCATACAAAGAAAGGTCGTATGAATAAGACCATAGATTAGATGTCAAAAATCCTTTAACAACACAATATTTCCTCCTTGAAGGTGAAAAGAAGGATGATTTTGGATATAAGACCGAATATCACTAGAGATTCCATGCACTAAAGTCTAGATTTTCAAAATCTCATGCCTTCCTGATTGATTCAAGACCCTCCAATCACATGGTTGCATCCAAATAATCATTCTCTTCATAAAAAATTATTGATGGTCAAAGTATTCACATGTGAGATGACACTCAAATCCAAGCTAAAGGGAAGGGTTCAATAAAATTAGAGCATGGAGTGCTCAAGAATGTCCTCTATGTGCCCTCCTTTGCACCAATTTTCTTATATGTATATCACATGACTCATACAGGCTCACCAAAGCAAGTTGTATTTGATCCTGACTCAGTGGAGATCTCATATATCTCAACTGGGAATTTGATAGCGAAAGGTGTTGCAAACCATGCCTAGATCCAGTGCAATCTCAGCTTCCATTTAACAAACAAGTTATAAGATAAGCATGACCTGATCAGATACACAAGATGCTTTTTTATTGCCTCTATCAATGACCATAGTGTTCGGTTTACCACCAAGGTTCTAGCTAGAAAA
This sequence comes from Pseudotsuga menziesii, assembly GCA_001517045.1. Classification (NCBI taxonomy): domain Eukaryota; kingdom Viridiplantae; phylum Streptophyta; class Pinopsida; order Pinales; family Pinaceae; genus Pseudotsuga; species Pseudotsuga menziesii. Next base: position 108,776 of record LPNX010026380.1, on the reverse strand, counting down.
TTGGTGTAAACGATGTGACCAAAACAATGCACTGCAGGGGCGATTGCTGTGACAGATTTATGTGCATCTAGTGTTCAACTCAATTGGTTGCAATATTTGCTCAATAAACTATTAGCAGATACAGAGGAAGCACAAGAGAAGGGTATCTCATTTCAGTATTCCTAGCTACTTATTTTGATTTCGTTTGTTACAGGGGTAGAACCAACAAGCTACCAGGGGATATATGTACATGTTATGTGTTGAGGTGCTCGCTACTAGAATCTATGGTTTGAGAAATACTTGAAGCAGAGACAATAAGATAACAACATAGAATTATTTTTGCATGGAGAGGCCTTGCAATATTATGTCAGAAATCCGGCCAGGATTACTGAGGAAACTATTAAGTGGTTTCAAAATATCGTCAAGTTTACAATCGATCCCCATCATATCCTCCTACAATCACAACAAGAGCCACAACACCAATGGATTACATCGCACTATCAAATTTCGACTAAAGAAGTTGAGGCAATTATCTAAGATTGGCTAGAAGAATGAGGATTCCATGTCGCAGACGCTCACTTATCTATAGATGAAGAGGAGCTACAGGATGATTCACAAACACAAATGGATGGGGGACATGGAGAAAACCACTCAGAGGAAAACCCTGATAATACCCAGAATGATTCAAGCACGACTCTAGCAAACCCAAAAGTGGGAGATAAGAGGAAGCAGACAGAGAAGCCTTAGACAAGGCATAAGAAAAAGAAGGATAACAAATCAACATGAATTGTTGGCCTTACTAGCGGCGATTATACCCTTCTGACAGAAGAAATGGGAGAAAAAGTAACCCAAATCCTTAAGAAGATGGATGAGTGACAAACAAATCTCACAAGTAGTATTACATACTTACTCCAGATTCTTTGCAAAGAAATAAAATAAGTACGTGTAACAGCTGATTACAGACCACAATTATCAGTGTCACAGGACTTAGCGGGCTTGTCAGAAGAGTGATTGAATGACGTGTTGATACCAATCCCACCCATAAAAACTCAACTGGTGGGAGAAGCACTCAACTTGGGGACAACAAAGACAAATACCATGGCTAAGAACTTGGGCCATGTCACCATATATTTCTCTCAAATGTCGATGTACAAAGTATATTCCATTTAGAATTCCGCAGTGGTATAAATGAAGGCCCGAGAAGGTGCATTGGTTAAGCAAGTTAGAGAATCGAACAAGACTGTTAATAATATGAAGAAACCAATCAAAGAAACTCAATGGAAATCCAAAACCTAGGAGGAGGACATGAACCGACTCGACACGACTGTAACACTAGATTGAAGCAATTTCAAAGACGAAGGCATAACACATGCGATGGTTTCATAATCGAAGGTATTTTGACTTGGAGAAATAGAAGAGGACCTCCACAAAAAGGTCACAGAGTTGAAAGCATATGTGACACCTAGTACACCCCTAGAGGTACTGGAAGAAAGAAGGAAAACAACAATAGAGGTTGCGAAGAAGATTGATATAGTGGAGGTATTGTGCACCAAGGAAGTTGAGAAATTTTATAATATGTGGGAAGTGCTGATAGACAATGAAGAATTAGAGAAAGCCACAGATCAGCTGTGCACTGTGAAGACAAAGGTGACCTACATGAAGAATGAAATGAAGAATTTTCCCTTAGCAGAGAAAATGGATAAGGCTGCTGAGATGAAAAAAGTACAACAACAAGTCACAACACTGCGAACAAAACAACATAAGCGCACTTACAGGGTTGCAAAATTATAGGCAAAGGAAGAAAGAGTTACATGAATTATTCAACATGTACACCAGAAAGTGAGACAAACTGTAGAGTCAACTGAACCTGCAATGTCGGAACACATAAGTTTCGACCTTATGGAGAATTTGAAGAAAAATGAATCATAAGTAAGGGAGGAGGCTGTGTAGATAGTGAAAATATTCCAGGATTTTCAAAGTAAGGTTTTCAAAATAGAATTCTCTGAATAGTGTGGCTCGGTACGAGCCACAAGTGAGTGTTGGGGGCCTATTGGACAAGGAAAAAATAGGCAGAATTCGACCATAATTCTGCTCAGGAATATGAAGAGTTTGGTCGCAAGATAGAGGAAGATATGACCGAGGAAGAAGAGTTGTGACAAAAGAAACCATGGGAGAAGAGTCCATGGTAGAAGAGAAGAGTTTGCAATGGAAGAGAAGAGTTTGCGACGGAAGAGAAGAGTCCTTGACCAAAGAAGACAACCACGACAGAAGGAACCATGAATTAAGATGAATACAACGGTTGAAAAGGACAACCCGATGATCGTGGGTAAGAATCCAATTAGAATAACAGATGCTTTGGGAATAAAGCATCTTAGTATTTATGGGTCGATACTTCCTACTATCAGTATAACTGAATGTACAAAAATAGGAATGACAACCTGTTAGCTAATAGAATAGAGTCAGTTGATTACGACATGTAAGATCCTATAAAAGAGAGAACCCAAGCTGTGTGAGGGTTGTTCTCTCTAGGTCTGTTACGACTTCTGTCTTAGAAGAGTTATAGAATTTTAGAGTTGAAGAGTTGTAGAGAAGAGAGTCAATCCAGGTTGTGTGCAGATCAAGCGTAGAGTGAAGGAGAGGAACTTCAAATATCTAATACTAGAGTGCATGAGAGTAGAGAAGTTTGTATATATTGTAGAGAAGATTGAGAACAAAGTCTGCAAGCTAAGTGTGTAGACGAAAGGTGATATATATTTCTCATGCTATATAAAGAGTGTCTTTGTGGTTTTTCCTAGATGTATTTCCATGTTAAATGTTGTCTCAATGTGTATTTGATGAATATGTCTATGTTGAATAAATGTATGCTGTGAATAAATAGGTCTAAATAGATTGGATAACATTTGTTTATGAATGAGCTTTTAATATGCATATGTTGCACTATTGATAGATAGAATATACGCTAAAGATTTATATGATTGTTGTAATCTTTGTCGATGAATAAGTAGAGTAATATATTGAATGAACCTTGTTGGAGAAGTAATACATCTTTAGTACATATTTTTTACCTTAGGCTAGCTTTATTTGCATTCATTCAATGATATCCTATGGTTTAAAACTTAGGAGAGCTGATTCAGCATTATAACTGGTTATTTTGGCCTATTCACACCTACAACAATGCCATAATTGGTCAACCCAGCACATGTGTACCTCATTTAATGTCTTGGGGTGCCACCTCCTTGATTTCTGGGGCCCTGGTTTGACTAAGTGCGCTAGGGGGTGAATATGGTCTGTTTTAGCTCTCCTGGGAGCATTTATTGCCACATAGAGCACCCCACTCACCTTGATCTTCTCACCCATGCTTTCCTAGGACCCATTAATGACCCAACATAATTCACATGAGGTTTCCTGACTATTTGGTCTTAGTTGGAGTTCCTTTGGTCAACCTAGGGGGGTTGGGGGTCAATTTTCACCATGACACTTGTACATTCCCAATTGGATGCTAGAGCCACTCAAATTTCCTCCAATGCATTATAAATATGTAACATAACATCTAAATGATGTATGATAATAATATGATCAGAAACTAGCACCATTCATATGTGTTATTTCTTGTATTTTCTGTCTCTTTGATTGTTTATATTGCACATTTTGTCAAACAATTCATGTGTGAAGTCTGTTCTAGCTCCTAGATCTAATTAAGAAGTAAATTCTTACATGGTATCAGAGCTAGTTGGATCTGCAAACAAATATTGTGAGGTTTGAGTTGTTGTTTAAGGCATATTTCCAGAAAACTTGAGTATTTACTTACAGGTTTAACAACATTTTTGTTACAGGTTGCATAGGAAGGATGGAGCAAACTTGAGCTTTGCTTACTCCATTCAATTATTTTGAGTGCAAGGTTGAGATGGTCATCCAGTTGAGGTCCAAGGGCCTCTACCGGGTCACCATGGGAGCTGAAACCGAGCCAAATTCTGCTGTGGAGAAAGATAAGTATTTTAATAGGCTTGATGAGGCCTTCAGCATGTTCTGCCTCAGCACTTCAAGAGAACTTCTCTTTCACATAGAAAGTCTTGGCACACCGAATGAAGTTTGGGTCAAGTTTGAGTCACTATTCAGGAAGACAGATGAAATGAGAGGCCATCATCTTGAGAATGATCTAATCTCAATGAGCCCAGCTCACTACGAGACCATTGAATATTTCTTCACCAAGTTTAAAGTGCTGGTACTTCAGCTAAAACAATGTGGCATAGAGAATAAATATGATCATCTTATCTTGTCCATCCTTTCTAAGTTGGGGCCAGAGTATTCTGTATATGTTTCGACATTTCACTCTAGCAAACTGACAACTAGAAATCGAAAGATGCATGCACTAGTAGATTTCATGGAGTCTTTCACTCAGTAGCAGGACAAGCTCATACAAATGGGTACCATCATCAAATCCAAGGATCAAGCTCTTTCTACTGGTATATCAAATCAATCCCAGAGCAAGAAGAAATATTTGAAGCAAACGGAGAAAAAGAAGAATGGAACAAGTTCAGAAGGCTCTAGTTCTACTGATGGGAGCTCGAATCCAGGAGGAGAAACAAGAGAAAAATACCCACATGTGATTATTGCAGAGGTTCACATCTTGAGAGAGCTTTCTTCAAAAATAAAATGGACATCATGACCAAGCTCCTTGAGGAGAACCACATTGCTCTTCCATAATTTGCAAAAAGATGGGAGCGCAAGTAAGGAAATGGTAAGGTTGAGCATGCATTGGGTGCATGGATAAAACCGAATTTTGATTTCTCTTTTTCTGATAACTCTATTTCTGATTCAAATTCTGATATATCAGAACTTGAAACATCCATCCCTTCCTTGAAACAATTCCCAGTCAGTTCATCAAAGCTTCCTCCCAAAACTAGTCATTTTTCACTAGCTTTTGATGTTCCTTTTGAAAGCTCTTCCCAAATCCATTCAGATATTTCCATTTCTGATTTTGAAGATGATATATAGGATGATATACAGCCTATGATAGTCATTGAATCATTTCCCCAACCATCTCATGACCACAAGACCCATCAACCCTCAAGTTCACTAGTTGGAAATTCACAAAATTGTCTAGTTTCCAATGCTATGTCTCTTGTATATGTTGCTGTTATGTCTTGTATGTCTTTAATTAGTTGGAAAACCATATCATTGGCCTTCATGGGATTGCTGTTCTATATGTCTGGACTTTCCTTCACCATTCATGGTTTGAATCTCAAGTCTCCAGACCTTCCAGGTTCACTCAATTGTAATTGTGATCTAGTTGCTCACTCTTCTCTTCCTATGGATCCATTCGCTCATGGAGACACCATACCTCTAATATTTTCTGTTGTGTATGACATGTATTCTAATATTTTAGAGCCATATATTCTAATATTTTAGAGCCTCATGAGCTTTGTTACAAATTTGTTGTTGATCCTCGAAATTGTCTTTTATAAGGCCTTATTTACATTAATTTCCTGTTCTATTTACCGAAATCTAATACATTTATCTTTAATTTGTCTATATTTTACTATGTTTTTAGCAATTATAACTTATAAATGTAAAATAAGCATAATTCATCATTTTTGATGTATTATTGCATTTAGTGCGCATTTTGGCACTCCATTCAGCCCCTTCTTTCGGTCCTAAGTTCCGCGCTAGGTTTAATGGCACGTTTCTTATTAGGTTCCCGGTTTGTTTTATTCTCGCCTTCTATTTCTCGTCGATCCCGTGAATACCTGCATATTAAAAACCTTGAGTTAATAATTAGCTTTTGACAAAAATTTAAATTTTAAGCAAATAAATAAACGAATAAAGTATAAAACATTAAAAGGAAAATAAACAAATAAAAATATAAAATATTAAAAAGGATTATTATTATTTCTTAATAAATAATGTTTAAATAATGTTTTTTTAAAAAGCACTTGACAACATTTAAATTTTAAATAAACAAATAAAAATATAAAACATTAAAAGGGGACATCCATTGAAATAACATGTTACGTGGCTTTTTTTATGCTTTGGTATGACATTTTATTTTTAAACCATTATATGTATAATCCTTAACTAAAATCCATTTTTCAAATAAGATGATGTGCACTTTATAATGTAATATCATTTAGTTTTATAATATGTTACATATGATATAACCATTTCATGTTTTTTTAACGGACTATATGTTTTATGCAGGCCGTAAATAATACTTGTAGGCCGTGAATAATATAAACGCATGCCATGAAGGATGGAGTGACATAATGGAAAGTTTAAGAAGCCAGCACCCAACAATCAGTACAGAAAACAACCTAGCACCCAACCAATCGAATTCAACCATGAATTAAGCTCATCATCCAGCTTGCTGTCCATTTCTCCGTCCAGCTCGTCAAACACACTGCGTGCTATCAATAATCAAATCTCAGGCATTACATGTTGGATTAATTTGCAAACTGTTTTGTTGTCCATGCGCCCAGGTGATTGCATGATCAGTAGTCTAGAAGGATCGTTGGTGCATTGATTTCACCCAACATCGAGCTGTTTACTGCTCATGCATTCAAGGATGTAATGTTCCCAGAATCGTTCGTGGCCTCTTCTGTTTAATTCCAAACTGCAAACAGCCAGCTCGTTGAAATATTGAAACATCATGTGTTCTAGAAACTCAATGCTGTCTCGCTGTCGTTGCTTACCATCACGTCATCAGCCCACGCATTCACGTTGAAGGAGGGAGATGCCTATGCATGGAGTTTGATCAATTAAATGTCCATTATGATTAACTAAAATTAGAGAGTAGTCGACCAGTAAAGGGTCGACTTGCTCATCTCTTGTATACACTATATATACCAACCTCTTCTTGAGAGTTGAGTTAGCTAGTAACTAGTAGCTGGGTAGCTAGTCGCCGGTGTGTAAAAACTCTGTAAAATTCTGCTCAGATTTAATAAAATTCTATGTTCAGCTCTATATGCATGTTTTAGTCTTCTATGAAGTAATTCATTGACATAGACTAGCCTATGATTGCTGAGAAGGGCCCCTCAACAACCGGAGGTTCCATTTGTAAATATTCAACATTTATCTTTTTGTTTTTGCAGATAAGTAGTTTTGTTTTTATGTACATATATTTAGTTTTCCTGTAGATAATTTTTGTTGTTGATAAACTATAATTTTTCTAGGTTTTTATGCAATTTTCCACACAGTCGGCCATTCGTCCCCCTTGTGCAGACTGTCTTTTCAACCTTCTGTTCGTCCCTCTGTGCAGACTGTTCTTCAGCCTTTTGTTTGTCCCTCTATGCGAACTGTTTTTCAGCCTTCTGTTCGCACCTTCATCCAATTTGTCTTCCAACCTTTACTTCGAATTTAGATAGAATTTTACAGAATTTTCATTCATTTCCAGAAGTTCTAATATTACGTTTTGTGTAGAAATAATTAGCTAGGGTATAGGTTAATTTTCCATCATTTTATTGTGCTTTGTAGTTAGTGGGGATTCGAATCCATCTTTAGCATTTCATATTCAGTTTTATATTAATGCATAAGATTAATTGTTTCAGTTTTAATTATGATGAAATTCAGAATATAAATGAGTATACATGTTTTCTTCTTTTATATGTTAATTTTGTATCGTATTAATAAAATAATTTGAATTGCTTTATAATTTGTCAATATGGGTTTATTTTACGCAAGTGAGAATTTATATAACTGTATTATCTTTTGTATTTAATATGTATTTTGTATTTTGATTTTTTCATGTTTTCATTTATATTTTGTTATTAAATTGCTCAATGTGTTGTTGAGTGACATAGGGTTATTTCATGATAAATTTGCTTTATGTTATTTTAATTAATCAAGTTTATTTCCATTAATTCGTTTAGTTTCATTTTAGTTTAGTTTATGAAATTCTTTTAGTTTAGTTTAGTTTTATTTTTAGTGTGAATTCTATTTATTTGCATTACTCTAATTTATTTTATTTTGAGCTTAGTTTAGTCTCCTTTGTTTTTATCTCTAACTTTAATTTAGTTTTATGCTTGTATGAATTTAATCAATTTTGCATGATAGATTTTGAACATTAGGAATAGGGTTTGGTTTGTTTTCATTTTTCCCTTTTAGATACATTAGTTTTTAGTATTTTTAAAGTTTTATAGCTTAGTTTACTTTTCAAATTCATAGATTAGTTGTTTAGATTTGTTAAATTAGTTTGCTTAAATTTAGTTTATGATTCCTTGCAAAGTATTTGTTTACACTTGGTCCTTAGATTAATGTTTCAATTTTCTTTATACGATTGCATAAGTTCGATAACCAGAGTAGGATAGTTAGTTAGTTTGCTCTTTCGAAAATATAGAATAGCTTCGCTCATAGAATAGATAGATTAGTTCCTCTTTTCATTTATAGCATAATTTCCTGTTTTATAGCAATTAATTTCATATTTGCTTTTGTAATTAATTTCAGTATTTGCTTTCATAGTTAATCATATGGTTAATTCTCATCCCTGCATAAGCATATAGTTCATGCATTCATGAGATAGTTTAGTTGATTTGTTGCCTATTTTGAATAGTTAAATTTACTTTCAATACATTAGATTGCTTTCGGACCAAGTGACCACTTTCCTAGATTAGTTGTTGCAATTCCCTTCCATAGAATAGATTAGCATAGCATTAGACTGGTTTGAATCTTAGTTATTAATCAGTTTCCTACCTTTATAGAATATATTAGATTAGATTTGAATTTATATTTACTTTACAAAGTTCTTAGCTAATCTCTTGTTTTTATACATAGATTAAATTCTTGCATTTAACTCATGATAGTCCTGCATGTAGATTAAAATCATATAGTTGCATGTTAGCACATTTGCATATTTAGTCAGCTTAGGTTAGTTCAAGCCTTCAATTCTGCACATATAGTGTTTGCATCTCATAAGCTCCCTCCCCATGTTGAAAAATTAAGTGTTGAATTAAATGGTGCATATTTTTCCCAACAGTTGTGAATGTGCTTCATCAAATTGGGAGAAATATTCATGGATTTATTCATGATACGACAACTACACATAATGCAGATTTTGTTGAATCTTTTCATGTTATTTGGGAAAGAGTTTGCAGAGATATATTTTCCATGGTTGATTATGCTATTAGATCAGAGTATGCTTGCAGAAAAATACATTCTTATTATGCCCCTCCATCATCAAGTGATGATCATCAAAGGGCCTCTCCACATGATCTTTGTTTACAACACTTTGATGCATTGATGCATGATCTTGGCATCCACAACATCTTCACCAATTCCATCACCAAGAAGTTGTTCTTTCAGCTCATTCAAGTGAAGAAGAGGACCCGTTGAAGACATTTTGATCTCTGTCATATCCATTTTTGAGGGGAGGTTTTTACCATGAGGTTTTCCTCCTTACCTCGATCGCATGGATCAATAAAAATTCTGTTGTAAAAGGTGACTTGTGCCTTAGTTCCCAAGGCCTTAATAAATATTTTTTTATTAAAATGTACTAAGTCTAGATTAAGGGGGGGTGTTGGAGCAGTAATACATCCTTAGTACATATTTTTTACCTTAGGCTAGCTTTATTTTCCTTCATGCAATGATATCCTATGGTTTAAAACTTAAGAGAGCTGATTCAACATTATAATTGGTTATTTTGGCCTGTTCACACCTAAACCATCACCCTAATTGGTCAACCCAGCACATCTGTACCTCATTTAATGTCTTGGGGTGCCACCTCCTAGATTTATGGGGCCCTGGTTTGACTAAGTGCGCTATGGGGTGAATATGGCTTGTTTTAGCTCTCCCAAGAGCATTTATTGCCACCTAGAGCACCCCACTCACCTTGATCTTCTCACCCACGCTTTCCTAGGACCTATTAATGACCGAACACACTTCACATGAGGTTTCGATGACTGTTTGGGCTTAGTTGGAGCTCCTTTAGTCCACCTAGGGGGGTTGGGGGTCAATTTTCACCATGACACTTGTACTTTCCCAATTGGCTGCCAGAGCCACTTGAATTTCCTCCAATGTATTATAATTGTGTAACATAACATCTAAATGATGTATGATAATAATATGATCAGAAACTAGCACCATTCATATGTGCTATTTCATGTATTTTCTGTCTCTTTGATTGTTTCTATTGCACATTTTGTCAAACACTTCATGTGTGAAATATGTTCTAGCTCCTAGATCTGATTAAGAAGTAAATTCTTACAAACCTAATAATAATAGGAAACACAACCCCGATATTCGGTCGAGTAATATATTAAGGTGCCAAGGAAGAGTAACTCCCCACACAATTTCGAAAACTTGGTTCTAGCAGTTACCCATAAGAGATATCTCAGGTGAGACTGCATCTCCATTGCAGGTGATGCTGACTCAACCTTGCTCTGTCAGGAGGATATATTGGTATTTGTTGATGGAAAACTAAGGGTCTGAACTTGGGTCAAAGGAAGAAACACCAACAAGGGTATGCGAATCCTACCTAGTAGATTCAAATTCTCATCATTGTATCATCATTGTATTACAAAGAGGTTAATGATAATTCATGCAATGTTATGCTAACCAATTTTGTCTCCTGGTTGTTCAATTTTTCACCATGAATGTTTGATCAGCTTACACTAAATTGATTCTCTCTCTTGCAACCTTCTTTCACAGTGAATTCATTGAGTCCTGAGGATCCTAAGCTTTTCTAAGTTAAACATGGTACCAGATAAATTATTTAGGCCAATTTCAAACCTAAGAAAAGTCCATTGATGCACCATAAGTAGTTGGGTTCCACATAATTCTTGGTATTTTATCCTTGCACCCTCTGGGTTTTTTCCAGAGAAGTATAACCAGGTGTGACACATCTAGAGAAAGTGCACATGTCAAAGCACAAAGTGTTTTAATTGGTTTGATTTCAGATTGAAGTGTTTTTGTAGGTAAATCAAATAATTATGAAGAATTAGTTGTTCCTTGTAGCTGCAAGATGGAGAATTCAACAGCTTTGACACCTAGGATCCTCACACCCTTCAACTATATTGATTAGAGGGCTGATATGTAGATAGTCTTGCGCAACAAGGGTCTATACAAGACCACCATGGGCAGAGAGATCGAACCCCATCAACCTCTTGAGGAGTTGAAGTATCTAAACAAGTTGGATGAAGCATTTGGCTTCATGTGCATCCACATCTTCAGGGAGTTACTCTCTCATCTTGATCGACTGAAAACTACAAAGGAAGTATGGGAGAAGCTCAAATCCTTGTTTTGAAAGCATAATGAGATTAGGGGCCATATTTTGGAGAATGCGGTGATTACACTACAACCCGACAACTTTGAAACTATAAACCAATTCTTCTCAAAATTCAAATCCCTTTCCATGCAGTGCTCGATTGACAAGAAGGATGAGTAATTGATGCTTTCAATTCCAATAAAAATTGGACCATAATTATGAGTGTTAGTATCAAAATTTCACTCTAGGAGACTGGAAAATCCTAATTGGTGAATGCCATCCCTTGATGCCTTCACAAAATCACTTATTCAGAACAAGACAAATTGATACAGATGGGAGCCCTCAGAGCCTCTTGGATGGGGAGACAAAGAATGCACAAGCAAGGAGGAAACAGAAAGGAAAGTAAAATAAGAACATTGAATTCAAACCTAAGGAATATTTTGATCCATCAGATGAATCCTCAGCCTCTAAGAAGGAAAAACATCATAGGTTTGACAAGTGAAAATGCTCCTACTATAAGAAAGGAAACCATACAGAGAAAGGTTCTATGAAGAAGACCATAGATAAGATTTCAAGATTCCTTGAACAACATGATATTTCCCTCCATGAAGGCGCATGGAAGTCTAATTATGGAGATAAGACCAAAGATAATGAGAGATGCCATGCACTGAAAGCTAGTTTTTCAAAATCTCATGCTTTCCTCATTGATTTAGGAGCCTCCAACCACATGGTTGCATCCAATGAGGCATTATATTCATTAAAACCTATTGATGGTCCAAGTATTCACATGGGATATGACACTCAAATCCAAGCTGAAGGGAAAGGTTCAATCAAATTAGAGCATGGAGTGTTGAAGAATGTCCTCTATGTTCCCTCCTTATTAGCAAATTTCTTGTCTGTATATCAAATGACTCATACAAGCTAACCAAAGCGAGTTGTATTTGCTACTAACTCAGTGGAGATCTCAGATATCTCAACTGGGAAGCTGATAGTGAAAGGTGTTGCAAACCATGCCTAGATCCAGTGCAATCTCAGTTGCCATTTAAAAGGGAAGGTAAATTCATTCTACCTAAACCTGTTACATATGATAATGTTTCAGATTCAGAATCCGAAGTAGAAGACAAAGTTGAATCAATTTTTGGAATTTAATATGAAGTACAATCAGATCCAGATTTAGATCCATTCCATACTCCCAATTCAATGCCTAAATTGGCTCAAAAGGTTATTGAGGCTATTAGGAACATGACTGGAGAGTCATCTAACAAGAGAAGAACACGATCTCAATTTCAAAATGAGAGCCTTGCACTATGTCAAGAAAATACACTTATCCCATAGAGGTGCTACAAAATCCAAGAGATATGCTACATGATGGTAAGTTATGCTAAAAAATTATGCTCATTGAAGAACAATGAGACATTGGATGATGTCACTCTTCCTCCAGAAATAAGAGACAAAAGTAACTTTATACATGAAAAATTTGAAGGAAAAATATACATGGAAAGGCCTAAGGGGTACACTAATTCTCTGTTGACATGCAAGATGAGAAATCCATTTTATGGGCTCAAGCAAGGCCCTAGGGCATGGCATCCCAAGTTCAACTCTTCCATACTGTCAAAGAAGTTCGAAAGATGCAAAATTGGATGGAAAAGCAACAATATTTATTCTCCTTTATGTCATCAGATTTGAGAAGGTGGAGATGTTCACATGCATAGTACCAGGAAACTAGTGCACACAAGGACCATCACTCTGCATTACTGCTCCACAAAGATGTAGACTGCAGAAAATTTTCACAAGTTTTTAACTCAAAGAAGAAATATTATCTTGGTGTGAAAGCTTGATCTTGGATCCACTGTTCATTTTGAGGGGGGGGTGTGTTCCCATGAGGCTTTCCCCATTTTCCTCGGTTTATTAAGTCATTAATTTTTGCATTTATATTGTATGGGTGACCTTTGGTCTTAGTTACCAGGGCCCAAGTTGTCCAAGTTAGGATTAAGGGGGGTTTTTAGGATTAATTAATTAATCCTCCCTTGACCACCATAATCTAATTGTTGTTTCCAAGGTTAGGGGTCTGATTCCACTTCACTAGTTCCATGGGGAACTCATATGGGGCCACCTACCACATGTTGCACTAGTTTACATGAGTTTGGGTGGGAGCTCTAGAGAGAAATCCCTATGTTAACGCAAAAAATTGCTCACCTAGCTCTATATGGTCTAAACCACATACATACATCATTTCCTTACCATTTTTACTTACCTTTGACCTTCACAACTATGGTTTACCTTCATTCTCTCTTAAAAAGGGAAAAAAACCCACAAAAAAGGCCAAAAAAGTTCACAAAAGGGCTAAAAACCCCCAAAAGAGCTAAAAAACACAAAAATGGCTTAAAAACCCACAAAAGGGCTTAAAACCCTAAATAGGGCCCAAAACCCTAAAAGAGAGAAAAGGGCAAGAAAAAACTATAAAATAGTGTGGAGGTCTCCATCACAAGATTCACTTATTCCTTCTTCCATTTCTATATTCCCTGAGTACGGTGAGAAACTTACTATTCTCAAAGTACTCACATCATTTTTCCAATCATTCCATAGCCCCACCATATACATCCGGTACATAGAGGTACCCTCTGTACTAACCATCCTGTGGAGAGGCGACCCATTTCCAAGTTTAGGGCACGATGGCCCATTTTTCAAGAAAACGAGAAGGTATACTTGGCATATTTTTTGTTTGTTTAGTTTAATCGTAGTTGCTTATAGATTTTGTGTTACTAATATTATTATTTTTTCTATATTTTCCATCACGAACTCTACCCTTCTGTCCCATTGGCAGAAGGGAGGTGCTTTTGCATGTAGTAAGGGTGAAAACCCTGCTACAGGTTTAACGACCATATCGAGTCGATCCTTTTTGATCCTCTTGTTTTGCAGGTATTTATTTTATTTTGACTCTCAGTTTTCACTGATCAGACCCTAGAGGGCTGATTCAAACCTGTATAGCATCAGTGCCTGCCCTTGTCGGCCTCTGTCGGCCTGCTTTTTAAAAAAATTCGAGCCCTGGCCGGAGTCGTGTCTTTCAGGCCGAAACATGTGACCCGGTCGTGCCTTTCGGGCTAAAACCCGCAACCTAGGTTGCGACTTTACCCTCATAAATTGTGAATTACCTCCTAGGGAAAATTTGCACCTGTCTTGTAGTCAGAAGTGACCTAGTCACCTCTGTTTGTCCTGTTTGAGCGACCCAATCACAACTATCCAGTAGTTAAAAGCGACCTATCTATTTTTGAGCCCATTCACCTATGTTTTGCTTATTTTAGCGACCCAATCACGGATGTTTACCTGTCACATGCAACATGTCTGTTTCTAAGTTGATTTTCGTAGTTTACATTTCTGTATTGCATTTTAAAAATTGGAAATTAACCCACTTATTTGGCCCCTCCTCCTCTATTCGGTCATCACCCTACGGGGTCTTCTGAGATACGACCGGGGGTTAAGTAATTTTAGTAATAGGAATCCACTTTACTATTGTTCTCTTTGATTGAAAATAATTGAATTTGGAGGATACAAGGAGTGGTAAACTGTTGGGGGTCTCACGAAGTTCGCATCCTCCTTGTTGAGCACCGGGAACTTGGAGTTTGACCTGTGGATCTATGGGTGGACTTGTTTCCACTTTGTTGAGAGCCCAACAATTCCTCTTTGATTTGAAGGATGCGAAGTTGGGGTAGTCACACTATTGGTTTTCAAACATAACAGTCAGTCACCGATTTCAGACCCTTGTCTGTCTTGCACTTTGTTCTGGTTTTCTTTTATCTTTCAAACCTTCTTTGACATAACCCTTTGGTTGTTTATTGTAGGAAATCCATTGTTTATTTCTTATTTCATATTTGAAAGTAAAAGTAAAAAATTCACACACAAGTGCACATATAATCAAACCAATAATCAAACAAAACTGAAAAGTAACAAAATTTACTTAATAACATTTCAGTTTGGGACATAAGTCTCATCCGCAACAACTGTGGGAAGTACTTGCGCTCTTCCCTAAAATTAATTGTGAGGAGTAATATAGGAACCCCAAAGTAGCCAGACAATAAGAGGAATTTCTAAGCTAAATGGGAAATGACCCCCACCAGATTGACTAGATACCCACCTGTGAGAAAAAAACCAAAGCGCTACGTTCTGGAAGTCTTGGTGGCCGGGTGACTCCTTTTAATCCAATAGGAAGCCGATGTAAAACGAGGTCCAAAATTCATTACCAGTTACTACAATAAGCCACCATTGCCTCACCACGATTTTCCTCTTGAATTTAGGGGCACTCCCCTCAGTTTGGTTCTTTATACCACCATCGTCGAGGCCCTCTTCGACAACCCTCCTCACCTTCATAAGGACACACTGCCTCTTATTTAGATTCATATTCCTACCAATTCGAGTCCAATTTGTTTATTGCCCTGTCTAGCCCCATGGATGGCGTACATCCTGATCCCTTCCAAGGAGGGATAGTCGATGGAGGACCCATGTCCTTGCCACCCATTGTTACTGTTATTCCTGCCATTGGTCCCAACACCACTGTGCATGCTGCTGTAGGTGTGCTACCCACTAGTAGTGGCCTCGTACCAGCTATCACATTTCCTACTGTGCCACCTTGTATACCTAGGGGGTAGTGTCCCTTCCACGAACATTCTGACTATCCCCGTTATGGGAATTCAACCTCACATACCCCTAACCATGCATGTAAGTCCTCCTCCTACAAATTCCGGTGCCATTTTCGGCCCATCCCAAGCCAACCTCGGGTCTAACCTACCATTTATGGCTCAGATTAACTTGTCAGACTTGGCTAGATTAACGAATGACCCCATCTGTCACCAACCTTATTGGCCTCCCATTTCGACCAAACTCCCGTCAAACACCCCAAAGTTTGAAGGAAAGGCAGGAGAGCACCCCCAAAACCAAATTATGTCATTCCATCTATGGTGTTCATCAAACAACATTATGGATGACTCCGTCAAACTGAGTCCATTACCATGCACACTTACGAGTGCTGCTGCAAAATGGTACATCGAGCTGCCACCTGCCTCTTACCCTGATTTTTGCTCACTTGCCTCCATGTTCCTCCAGCACTTTCAACTGCCCATTCAATATGATGAGGGAGTGGATATCCTTCTATCTTTCCGTCAAAACACAGCTACTCACATGACCAACCACATCCATGAATGGCGACGATGCCGTAACCTATGAAAGATCCAACTAGATGATAGGATATTCCTCGATTGGTTTCTAAGAACCTTGCTCCCACCCATTGTTGGAGCAGGGCCCCACAGCTACAGGAAAAGATGCTATATCAGAGCAAAGAAGTCAAAGGAAATAGTACCTGAAGCGGCTAAGAAGAGAGCTCAACCACTGCACTTAAGGCAGCGGTGAAGACAGGAGGCCTCAGCTACCCTCATGAATGGAGAAGGAGCAACAGGCCGAGGTATTAAAGACAAAGGACAGAAGGGGAGCGACCGAGGAAGCAACGCCCATACCCACGATCAACGCCGAGAAGCGTGGAAGATTGCAGAGAGCTATAGTGTGACTAGTAAGCGGCAGTCCAAAGTACAGATAGGTCGATTCTCACAGTTAGGGTTTTTGGGTTACTGTTGGGATAGGCCCACAGTTTTGTATCAGGGTGAGACCTTCGGGCCACCTATTTAAGCATGTATTTTGTATTGTAAAAGGTTAGACAATAGAGAGTTGGGTTGATATATTAGTCGTTAGTATCGTAAGACATTAAAGAAGAGTCAAGCTCTAGTTCTGTTGTTCAGTCTGTAGTTATCTTACTGTAATCAGTAGCTGACTCCTTGAGCATGAATGTAACAATCCGCAGGGATTGAGTGAGAGAGAGAGAGAGAGAAAGAATATATTGTAAGAAGAAAACATAATAGAAGAGAAGAGATCTAAGAGAGAAGGGGTCCCGGCTGAGTGCGCGGAGTTTCCCAGAAGATCTCAGGTTGCATAATAGGTTGCAACGGAACTGTGTTACTCTCTCCAGATATAATATAAACATAGTTCCTGTGGACATAGCTTTCTCCCTGGAAGTGAACCATGTAAAATTCATGTGTTGTGCAACTGTTCATGTGATTGTGCTTTACTTACTTGCTATTTGCTATCTGTTACATGAGCTTAGTTAACAGTTAATGAATGAATGTATGCTATCCTTTAGTTTACAGTAACATAGAAGGTTAAATGTGAGTTGGATGCGTTAAATATTTTGTATGTGAGTTTATCAGTGCTTGATTCAGACAGTAACAATTACAATGTTAAGTTACTTTTGTATATTTAGTCAGCAAGTTGAGTGTCATTGATGTTAAGAATGTTAAATTGTAGAAGTTTAAGTGAAGTTGTTTAACACCTTAATGGAGGTTAATTGAGCTATTATACCCAGAGAGGAAGCCTATGGACCTCGAGAGTTGATGAGCATCTTAAGTCTCACTGTAGGAAGTATCACAGTGTAGAAAGGAGATATCACACCGTCGGGGAGGATGCGGTGTGAGATATCGTAGGATAAGAGCTAAGCTGAAGAGTAAGTTTGTGCATCGTCCTAGAAGCTATGATGCGATAAGAGTCAGTCTCATAACAGAGTCTGCTAGGAAGAGAGATACAACGTTTATAGAGAGACTCAACTGGTTAATTCAAGTCAGGAGAACGTAGGATGCTACAGAACCTGGTTGAGGACACCTAAGTCTTTAGCCAACCCATCTAAGATCACTTCGGGTGAGACTTCAGGCCGTTCTGTGGTCTGTCGCCGAAAGGGCCAGTGAGCTAGGGGTTTTTTTGGTACAATAAAGTAAACCCGGGTCTGCCCAGAGAAGACCAACAAATGGATCCTTTGCTGGTTTTGAACAAATTGAAGAGCTGATGTTCTGTTGGCATCCTACTAAAGAAGAACTCAACCAGTGGGTTGAGTCTAAGGAAAGAGAATTTGCTGCAAAAGAAAACAAGAGTCCTAGGCTTAGTACAGAGGACTGGTTACAGAAACATATCTTCACAGACCTGCATGAGATATTTTTTGTGACCTATGCAAATGAGTTGTACGATTGGTTGTCAAAGTTGAATGATAAGCACGTATTCAAGAAGAAAAGGAATATTGTTTGGACATCGGAGCTGATTCACACCGTGAAGAGTGTAGATAACCCTATTTCATGGGCAGTAGACTTCTGGCTTGTGATTTTGCTAGAAGGTTTCATTACAGAGTTTGCAGTTGATCAAAGAAAGAGTTTCAGCGAAGCAGCGAGGTACTTCTTCAAAGGATATCGCGATAAGTACTTGAACTCTTTAAATTTGTTCCTTAAGATGTTATTACATGAAAAAGGAGTACTAGATATATTCTCAGATGAATAAGTTAAGTAAGTGTAATGTCACAAGAGTTTGAGAGTGATTCTGAAGAAATTGGATGTACACGTAGCGGTAAAAGATATAAAGTAGATTTCAGATCTTCCTTATTTGAAGACAATTCAGACAGTACTAGAGAACAGAGTCAAATTAATAGAGAAAGAATAGCAGGGGTATCCCTTACCACCCAGACTCAGAATAATCCCATAGGAACTCCATCTAGTAGTTCACACACAGTACATACTACATTTACACTGCCAAGTTGTAGTAATATAGCAAACCAAAATCCACCACGTAGAAACAGAATGGGGGATGACATAAAATTGCCTACCTTTAGGGGTACAGGGGCAGAAGACCCAGAACAACATTGGTTCCTATGTGAAGCTGTATGGACCATTAAACAGATCCAGGATGACAATACTAAGCTTGTCCAGTTGGCTACTACTCTTAGAGAAAGAGCTTTAACATGGTATATAAAGTATACATCAGCATAGATTAGAACACTTGTAGAGGTCAGGACCGCAATGATTAAGGAATTTACGAAACCCAAGTCCGAGTCACAATGTATCATAGAACTTAAAGACATCAAACAGTTACGCACAGAGTCAGTATGGGATTTCGATCAGAAATTTAAAGCTCTTATAGACCAAGTTAGTTCTGAGTTTGCGCCGGAGCAGCATAAGGAATGGTTCATCGCAGCACTGCTCCCTCATATCAGACTTCCACTGATGCAACAGAAACTCCATATGCAGGATGAAGTATTGGAGATGGCAATGAAACTAGAGGCTTCACTTCTAGCTGAGACTAGTGCAGGTATGACAAACTTACAGAATCAGTTAGCCAATCTCACATTATAGCTACATGAGATTAAGAAAGGAAAAGAGGTTGAACAAGAAATATGGTGTACAAAGTGTAAAGGACATGGCCATACCAAAGATAATTGTCCAGTATTTGTTGAGTATCTAGCAAGTGGGGCTCCTAACCCCTTAGTACAGAATCAAGGGCCATGGTGTGAAATCTGTAGAACAAGAGGACATAGACCACAGGAATGCCCTTTACTTCAGAAGTATGTACAAACTCCTAAGAATTTATACTGTAACTTCTGTAAGTCAGTAGGAAATGACGAGAATAATTGTAGAGCTTATGATCTCATGATAGAGAGAAAACATGACTTCTACAGAGTCCAGTCAGAGACATCAGGACCATTAGCAAGTCCACAGCATGAACCGGCTCGTGATGGCCGCGATGGAGGATTCAGAGGATGAGGCCGTGGTGGAGGCTTTGGCCATGGCCATGGACTGATTGTTTGCTACAATTGTGGAGCTATAGGACATTATGCTAGGGATTGTCAGAACCCTACTACAACATGTAAGTATTGCAAGTCCTATGATCATACTATAGAATAATGTCCTATCTTAATAGCCAAGATTAAGGATCCTAAGCCAGCAGTAAACCAGAATATTCAGCTTATCGCTGCTGAGCAGAAAGAACCAGAACCAAGAGTCAATATAGTGACTTGCAGTGGTGCTTCTACTTGTAGGACATCGCAGGATGCCAAAACGAACACAGGTCCGAAGTGGGTGCGTAAAGCCACTAATAAATCTACACCACTTGACCTGCAGAAGAACAAAGAAACATTTCAGCAAGATAAAACTTTCTTTACTGACCCTACATTAGCACGATCATAGATATTTCCTTGTAGGGGTGTACAACAACAAAAACCTTGTGGCGTTACTCCTGTGCAGACATCGCAGGCTACCGCATCGGGAAGGTGTGAAGAAGATGAGTTGATAGGAAGTGTACAATCCTTCCTGCAGAGCTGCTTGAAATTCGTAAGAAATGAGAAAGCCATAGGAGATATTCAACACATCATAGATCAGTATCAGCAGTCTTCTTCCGTAAATAGTATGTAGCATGCTGTTCATAATATTATGGGCCATACAAGAATAGGAAGAGAAATGAGACTCACAGCACAAATTGGAGAATTTGAAATGGATGAGGTAATCCTAGATTTAGGATCAGAGTTAAATGTTCTGACTAAGTAGACATGGGAACAGATGGGTAGCCCTAAGTTATCCAGATCACCTATCCATATATGACTAGCCAATCAGCAGAGGGTATCGCCACTGGGTCGATTACCGCAAGTACTAGTTGATATTGATGGAGTTCACAGCTTTGCAGATTTTGAAGTCATAGAAATTATTGGTGATAGCAGACCGTATCCAGCTTTATTAGGTATTGATTGGGCAATTGATAACATGGCTGTTATCGATTTGAAGAAAATACAAATGACCTTTGAGGATAAATAGATTCGAGTCATCACATGGTTGGATCCTTTTCAGGGTCCTCGATACATTGAACCTGTCAGAGCAGAGGAAGAGGTGCGTAATATGGAGAGCTTCTATCATATGACCACTAACCAGAGTGATTATATTAATCCTACCACAGAAGGAAATATTAGTTGGTGATGCGACAGCTCATGCACATCGGATTCGGATGTTGGTCTAGAAAATTGGCAGAATAGACTTTACGAAGTCTCAGCTCGCAGATGTGCATTTATGACTAAGTCACTACAATGTATTGGCTCACAGGTTAAGGATATTTCATCGTTTGATGGCTTAGCAGATGTCACTGATTTTTTACAGCAGTTTGAGCAGGAAATCCCTCATGAGCAGAGGATGGAAGCTATTGACCTTGCAGTAAGAGCCACACCTGAAAGATGGTAGCATGCACATAAAGAAAATATCGCATCATGGGATGATTTTAAGAGATTGATGGCGATCAGATTCTCTAATGACAAGGAGCATTTCCAGCAGAAATATACAGGAGAAAGTGACCCCAGGTCACATATTAACATTTGTGAACAAAACTGGTTGGACATTCCAGAGGATGAATGGGTTCACCTATTCATTCACACTTTAGACACAGTCCCAAGGAACTGGTACACTGAGACAGAGTTGCGCAGAGGAACGATTACATGGCCAGTTATGATAGACAACTTTCTACTCACTTTCACTTTTGAATCTGAGTATCCAAGCATTGATCAGGCTCTAGAGATTATAGAGACTAAGATATTTGAAGACTGTACCCTACCAGTGTATACTCAGCCTGATTGGGCCATCCAGTTAGAACATGCGCTAGAGTGTTACAATGTCGCAGAAGAGCAAGGCGATGAGGATGAGAACACTCACAGTATCAACATTCCAGAGTCAGAAGGGACTCACGAAGTTGAGGGACCAAAGCTAGACATTCCAGTTGCAACAGAGCCTATTAAGATTAAAAAGATCAATATTGGCACAGAAACAGAACCAAATTTTTCCTCTATTGGAGACTACTGGGATGATGAAATGGTAGGACACATTGCAGATATGTTACATGACTATCAGGACTTATTTCCCACTAAGTTTACAGAAATGAAGGGAACAGTAGGAGATTTGGGAGTCATGCGGATACCTTTAAAATAGGATGCTAGGCCGGTTAAGCAGTGTCCATACAGATTAAATCCTCGTTATAAAGAAAAATTTAAGGATGAGATTGATAAGATGCTAGCAGCAGGCATCATTGAACCAGTCGAAGAGAGCGAATGGGTTAGTCGCATGGTTGTGTAGGAAAATAAAACTAAAGGAGAAATTAGGATTTGTGTCGATTTGCGCAAACTCAATGACGCATCACTTCATGACCCATTTCCGACACCTTTCACTGATGAAGTTTTAGACAATGTGGGCGAACAGGAGATCTACTCATTCATTGATGGCTTTTTAGGCTATCACCAGATAAGAATCCATCCAGAGGATCGACATAAGACCACCTTTGCGACAGAATGGGGCTCATTCCAGTATACGGTAATGCCCTTTGGTCTTAAAAATGCACCAGCTATATTTTCTAGAGTAGTAGTTGCTGTCTTTAAGGAATACATACATAAATTCTTAGAAGTCTATTTTGATGATTGGATTGTATTTGGATTAATCAAAAAGCATATAGGAGATTTAAGGCTCATGCTAGAGAAATGTAGGCAATATCAGGTTTCTCTTAACTTGAAGAAATGTATATTCTGTGCACCATTTGGTATTTTGTTGGGTCATATTGTTTGCAGACAAGGCTTGATGGTAGATCCCGCAAAGATTGCCATCATTGTAAATCTTTCAGCACCCAACTCAGTCAAGCAGTTGAGGACAGTGCTTGGTCATACCGGGTATTATAGAAAATTCATCAAAGGCTATGAAAAGATCACAACACCTATGGAAAAGCTGTTAAAGAAAGAAGCAAAATTCCTATGGAATGAGGAATGCCAGCAAAGCTTAAACACTCTTAAAGAGAAGATGGTCACTGCACCCATCTTAGTATTTCCAGATTGGGACAAGCCATTTCATGTACATGTGGATGCATCTGGCATCGCACTGGGGATTGTCTTAACACAGCCAAGAGATGGGGGTATCGATCACCCTATCGCATACTCAAGCAGAAAGTTATCTACCGCAGAAAAGAACTACACCACTATAGAAAGAGAAGTATTAGCTATGGTGTATGCTCTACCAAAGTTTAGGCACTACCTGTTGGGTGTCCCATTCAAGATGTTCACTGACCATTCCGCTTTAAAGTATTTGGTCAATAAGCCAGTGTTAGGGGGAAGGATATGCAGATGGCTACTCCTATTTCAGGAGTATGATTTTGAACTTATTGTAAAACCAGGAAGATTAAATGCTGGACCTGATCACCTGTCGCGAATAGACTCGGGAGAAGAACCAAGTAATCTAGAGGATAATTTTCTAGATGCGCAATTGTTTTCTATCCAGATCGCAGATGAGTATTACGCAGATATTATTCACTTTCTCACTACAGGGTGGGCACCAGTTGACTTTACCAAGTAGCAGAAGAAACAGTTAGTTGTTAAAGTAGCAAAATTCACTTTGATCGCAGGACATCTATATAAGTTAGGTCCAGATGAAGTCCTGCGTAGATGCGTTATGCCGCACAAGAAAGAGGCCATTATCAGAGAAGCACATTCAGGTACCATAGGAGGTCATTTCGCAGGAAAATCGACTGCTCAGAAAATTCTAGCCACAGGATTATGGTGTCCTACTTTGCATAGAGATACCAAGGAGTTTTGCAGATGCTGCGATATCTTCCAGAGGGTAGGAAAACCTTCACGAAGAGATGAAATGCTGCTGTGGCCACAGATTATGCTGCGGGCATTTGACAAGTGGGCTATATATTTCGTGGGTCATATCAACCCACCAGGAAAACAAATTGGTGCGAGATACATCATCACAGGAACATAATACCTCACCAGGTGGGCAGAAGCCAAATCAGTAAGGAATTGTGATGCTGCTACAGCCGCACAGTTCATTTTTGAAAACATCGTAAGTAGATTTGGATGTCCAGTAATTTTGATGAGTGATCAAGGCACACACTTTCTGAATCGCACTATTCAGGCCCTGATGGAGGAATATCAGATACAGCATCATAAGAGCACTCCCTACCACCCTCAAGCTAATGGTACAGTGGAGGCTTTTAACAAGATTTTAGAAAATGCTCTTACTAAGATCTGTAACAGCCAAAGAGATGATTGGGACCTTAGGGTTAATGCTGTATTATGGGCTTATAGGATGACATTCAAGAAACTTACAGGACACACACCTTTCAGCTTGGTGTATGGACAGGAGGCTGTTATTCCTATGGAATATATTATTCCCAATTTAAGAATTGCTTAAATTACTGAGAAAGCTGATACAGGTACGATGAATGAAAGACTAGCACAGCTGCTTGCCTTAGAAGAAGATAGATTCATCGCAGGATTTCATCAAAAAGTGCAGAAGGCACGAGAAAAAGCTTGGCATGACAGGCACATCAAGAGCAAGATTTTTCAGATAGGAGACCTAGTGCTCCTTTACGATAGCAAGTTTGTTAAGTTTCTAGGGAAGCTCAAGACACATTGGTTGGGGCCATATTAGATTCAGCAAGTCACAAACGAAGGTGCCGTTCAACTCAGTAAACTGAACGGGGAGCTTGTTCCTACCTTGATTAATGGCAGTAGGCTTAAGCTCTATCGTGATAGCCACTCCACCTCACAGCCCTAACGCAGAGAACTATTAGTGCACATGTCCAATGTAGTTGAAAGGAGGCATCGCACCCATAAGTAGTCTACACGAAGAAAAAAAAAAGGTTCCAAGTAGGAGGAATCGCAGCAGGAAATTTTATGTTGCGCAAGTCATAGGATGCTTGCAGAGTTTTTTGAACGTTGCGGAGTTTCACGCCAACTTGTGGTTCAGGACGATGCGGTGTGGCATCGCAACGAGGCGATGATTCCCCATGCCACGAAGACAATTTTGAAAAGGGACAGAGGGCCAGTCACTTCGGCCTCTGACAAGCAATTAATCTAGATATGACAGGTATACGTTGCTCTAGATTTGGAAATAGTACAAGGATTGTCCTAGATTTGGTAAATCTTGGTCGAGACCGGTGCCTGCACACAATTTTCAAGGGAGATTTGATCGGATTTTTAGTACTTAATGAGGATCAGGGCACCCAGTGTTGTCTTGTCCATGCAATAAATGCCGCCAATGGGTATAGCTTAAGCAACCATTGCTTCAGAGATTATCGCTTTCATTATAAATGCACAGATCATTTAGATAGAAGGGTTATTTTTGTGATTTCAGAGAGTTATAGAGCAATTTGTAGAGTTTTCCCTGTGCAGAGATACCCCAATTACAGAGTTCTAGTTTCCCTATTTTCGCAGCCATTGCCAGTCCAAAGTATTGCACTTCTTGGTTTATGTCCGAGAAGGAACCTTTAGAAGACGTTGTGCGACGATTCTAGCGTGGTGGCCTCGAGTCTGCTATGATGACGCCGCCCAGGGTTGTGAAATTAGGTGCACCACAGGTCAGACAGACAACAAGGATGAGGAGTCAAGCACAGATAGTAGAAGAGTCCAGCCCAGAGCCGGAAAAAGAAGTTCATAGGGCAACAGTATACATTGTGCCACGAGTTGAGGATGCACTAGAGGTAACCATTCCCAAGGGTGCTAAGTTTCCTATTTCGCTACCGCTGATTGATTCATGTGTACAGAAAGATGGAGAACTATTAGGATATGTCCCTACTGTCAAATTTGTAGACTATAATCTTGGAGACAGTAAGACATATCCTCAGTTTCGGCTGGATCAGCATCTTACGGTTCAGAGGAACCCGAGGACCGATGCAGATGAGTTTGTTCCTATGGAACATATCCAGATTCTTGAGCAGTTAGGATTGCTCAACCTGTTGAGAATACCACATTTTGGACGAGGTGCAGAGGTTAATGCCGTGGTGCATGTGCTAATTTCCTGTGTACATGGAGGTTACCTGTGGTTGGGTAACAGGGTCAACTTGAACGTCGATTTGATACACCACATCACCGGGCTGTCCAAGATCGGTAAGGACCCTCAGACGCATATATCAGGGAAGAGCAAGGATACCAAACTACCAGCGCTGCTAGTTAACAAGTATAAGCTACAGAGAGGAGGTCGGGCTTATGACCTCACAGCCTTAAAAGATGATACACTTAGATTTAGAGCCAGTCTTCTTGTAGGCAGACTGTTAACCAAAGTACGCCCGAAAGAAGTCACAGGATCAGTAATTCACCTTGCCATGCAGGTTGCAGAAGGTGAACAATTTAATTGGTGTTTGTTTTTATTAAATATTTTTCTTCAAGATTGTTTGACAACACAGGATGAGCCAAACCACCCCTTTCATTTCTCATGGTTGCTCATATTATGTGCATTCGTCGGGTGGAGAGAGCCGCCCCATACCCAGTTCCTACGGCTACGAGGTGGAGAGTGCAGAGGCGTGCGCTATGCAAATTTATGGGAAAGCAACAGTCCAGCCAAGAAAAAGATCGATATGATAGTATTCTATGAATACTATAAGCTCTTACAGTGATTCATCCAGGAGACGCCGCGTATCAACAAAGAGGTTGTTGACATGTATAATAATCGGCTTGATTTCATTGCGGACAAGCATACAATCTATCTAAGGCCGAAAGGGTGTAGAATGGATAAATGGGCTATTGGTTCGTTCAGGATGACAGCGCAGGACGTAGAAGATGTTATCAAATACTTTGATGAAGAGTGGAAGAAGGCATTAGAAGATGCCACAGCAGGAAATGTACCAACAAATACTGGGCCGTTAGAACCATTAGACAAAGGAAAAGGTCAGGCGGGTGTCAAGAGGAAAGATGCAGTAGAAGTGCCACCAGTGGCACAAAAGAGGAAAAAATACAAAGCCTCAAAACCAACTATAGATACCGCACTAAAAGAGGATGACTATAATTTCATCGTAGCGAGAGTGCAAGAGGAGATGCGGGACTCATTTCAGGCGATGCAGACATCGCAGGACAAGCTGCAGAGCATGATAGATAAGCAACTTCTGGAGTTGAAAGCACTAACTGAGAAGAATACCATGATGCAGACTCAGCAGGTCAAGGCGACAGCAGGAGAAAGCTCACAACAATCGATTTCCCGTGAGGAAGTCTTTGCAAAGGATCACATCAATACAGTTTTGATACCGCCATGGAGCATCCGATTCCCTACATTGATGATTGATGTGCAGATACAGGTTAGATACCCTGTTGAGGTTAATCTGGCACAGTTCCCCTTTGATCAACTACAGATGATCCAGCAGCAGATAGCCGCAGAGCTCAGGGACAGAGAGCTTGCGACTTATAAGCAGAACACTTAGTTGATACAACAGAATGCAGAGCTCATCGCAAGCTTTCAGAAAAAGGAAGAGGAGTTGAGAGTATACGAAGAAAGAGAACAAGATCTCAGTCAGGTCCTGCAGAACATCACACTGGAGTTACCCCAGTGTAACATAGATATTGCCCTGCCTTTGACGCAGAAGGTAAGTAGAATTGCAGATAGAGCAAAGGCTCTGGAAGAGACAGTGGTCAAGATGGAGGAACACCACAAGGCGCAGATTGCTGAGCTTGAGGCTCGAGCACCAGGAAAACCTGAGGCAAACAAGGAAGCAAGGGCACAGGCCTTTAGACTCACTTCAACACAGATGAAGTGTCGCATAGATGATGCAGAGTCATTGTTAGCTGATGTGATGAAGACATAGTTGGAGCTAGAAGAGCTCCCAGCTAAATTGGAATTGCAGCAGAGCATCCAGAACATAGAGAATGCAACAACACAAATAAAGGAAGAAGTCAAGAGCTTAGGAGCTCTTATAAAGATGAAGAAGATGACAGAGATGAACCGATTGCAACAGGAAGCGCATCGGTTGCAAGGAAAAGAGATACAATTTAATAATCTGCTTTAGCCATATCAGGAACAAATCACAGAGCTGGTCGATGCGGTTGAGCAGAAGGTCAAGGAGTTCACTGCAAGCAAAAGTGAAATTGACAGCGTAGAATATCCCATGATTACTCAAGTCATGCTTTAAGCGGCACAAGACTGTATCGAAGCTATGGACAAAGATGTCGCAGGACTCAGGGCGAGATTCACAAGGACTTCGCAGGAAGCCAAGGAGAAGCTACAGCAAGATAAGCCAGCTGTTAGTGACTCCAGGATGAGCCACAAGTAAGTGTTAGGGGACTGTTGGAGCAGGGCCTTGCAGCTACAGGAAAAGATGCTATATCAGAGCAAAGAAGTCAAAGGAAATAGTACCTGAAGTGGCTGAGAAGAGAGCTCAACCACTGCACTTAAGGTAGCGGAGAAGACAGGAGGCCTCAGCTACCCTCATGAATGGAGAAGGAGCAATAGGCCGAGGTATTAAAGACAAAGGACAGAAGGGGAGTGATCGAGGAAGCGGCACCCATACCCACGATTAGCGCCGAGAAGCGTGGAAGACTACAGAGAGCTGCAGTGTGACCAGTAAGCGGCAGTCCAAAGTACAGATAGGTCGACTGTCACAGTTAGGGTTTTTGGGTTACTGTTGGGATAGGCCCACAGTTTTGTATCAGGGTGAGACCTCCGGGCCACCTATTTAAGCATGTATTTTGTATTGTAAAAGGTTAGACAGCAGAGAGTTGGGTTGATATAGTAGTTGTTAGTATCATAAGACATTAAAGAAGAGTCGAGCTCTGGTTCGGTTGTTCAGTCTGTAGTTATCTTACTGTAACCAGTAGCCAACTCCTTGAGCATGAATGTAACAATCTGCAGGGATTGAGTGAGAGAGAGAGAGAAAGAATATATTGTAAGAAAGCATAATAGAAGAGAAGAGATCTAAGAGAGAAGGGCTCCCGATTGAGTGTGCGGAGTTTCCCAAAAGATCTTAGGCTGCATAATAGGTTGCAGCGGAACTGTGTTACTCTCTCCAAATATAATATAAACACAGTTCCTGTGGACGTAGCTTCCTCCCTGGAAGTGAACCATGTAAAATCCATGTGTTGTGCGACTGTTCATGTGATTGTGCTTTACTTACTTGCTATCTACTATGTGTTACATGAGCTTAGTTAACAGTTAATGAATGAATGTATGCTATCCTTCAGTTTACAGTAACATAGAAGGTTAAATGCGAGTTGGATGTGTTAAGTATTCTGTATGTGAGTTTATCAGTGCTTGATTCAGACAATAACAGTTACAATGTTAAGTGACTTTTGTATATTTAGTCAACAAGTTGAGTGTCATTGATGTTAAGCATGTTAAACTGTAGAAGTTTAAGTGAAGTTGTTTAACACCTTAATGGAGGTTAACTGAGCTATTATACCTAGAGAGGAAGCCTCTGGACCTCGAGAGTTGATGAGCATATTAAGTCTCATTGTAGGAAGTATCACAGTGTAGAAAGGCAATATCGCATCGTCGGGGAGGCTGCGGTGTGAGATATCGTAGGATAAGAGCTAAGCTGAAGAGTAAGTTTGCGCATTGTCCTAGAAGCTGCGATGCGATAAGAGTCAGTCTCATAGCAGATTCTGCTAGGAAGAGAGATACAACATTTATAGAGAGACTAAACTAGTTAAGTCGAGTCAGGAGAATGTAGGATGCTCCAGAACCTAGTTGAGGACACTTGTGTCTTCAACCAACCCATCTAGGATCACTTCGGGTGAGACTTCAGGCCATTCTGTGGTCTGTCGCCAAAAGGACCAGTGAGCTAGGGATTTTGTTGGTACAATAAAGTAAACCCAGGTCTGCCTAGAGAAGACCAACACCCATATCCAAGGTCATTGCCTTTGAGTAGACCCAAACGGAGGAAGAGGCCATCCTAAAGGCCCAATAGTTCGATTTAATCTATGCCTAGTTTGGATACTTATATATACCATCATACTTGATTCTCCCTGTGCCAGCACCTCCTGTCGCGATATCATGGGGGAATCCAATGCTACAGATGGTATCATCAGCTCTGTCTCACAACACCCTCAGTACTATGTGTCACCCCTTGTGTTTCCACTGCACCCAGGTAACACTCATAATGTTGCGCAACCAAACCATATACCTGATCACTTGCAGATGATGGCTCAGTCCAGAGCCACATTTTCCTATGCACACCCCGCACCAATCCAGCATGCCAATGGGACGTCTTGGTTGGCACAATTGTATTCAGGCCAAGTGGTCGTTTTTGTAGCCCCTCCTGCCCCACCAGTCTATTACGTGCCACCAGTGCAAAAACCTCCGACTCCAACACCTTCCTCTCTAGTTTCCACGAGACAAGTTTTCGCTCAACAGAACCTCCCCAACTAGCCCGCTCCCAATAACCAAGGGTATTAAATTGAGCACATAGATCTGTGGACAAACACACAACTCACAAGGTAGATCACACAATTTATTCAGTTATTGAAGAATGAAACTGTGCAAAAATGGCTTGCAGTTGTGAATGCTTTTCATTAATCAAAGAGTAATTAGATAATAATTACAATGAAGTACAATGGCTTAAATAGCCACATGCAATTCAAATCCACATGAGGAAATTTGAATTGATTAGACTCTGCTTAATTGTAGGTAACTAAGACCTTGTCTAAATCACTATCAGAGGACTCAATAGTTAACTGACCTTGTCTAAACCATTACCATAGTTCAACGGAGTTCTAAAACACAACTCAGGTGTCTACTTCAGTGTTGACTAAGGCTAATTGACTGTGGTAGGTGAGAAATGCGCCTCTCCTGCATGCATCCATGCAAACCTAGAACTGACTGAATGTAGAGGACTAGAACTAAATGTAACTGACTCCTAACTCAGCTTGACTAGTCACCAACTCAACTCAACTGACCTTGGTTGGTATCGACACTCCTAGTGGATCCTAAATTGTAGGGATTGGTCTAGGAAGCTCCTAAACTGATGCATGCAAGTGCAATCAATGGCAGTAGGCCTCAATTAGTGTTCCCCACACTTTAGTAACTGGAACATGTGCCCTAATTAGGCCAAGTGGACCCAATGGTGCTAGTGACTAAAAATAGACTAGGTGGACTCCCAATTTAGACATGACTCCTGATTTATACATATGACCAAATTGGAAAAGGGAGGATTAATAATCCTAACAAAGGGAAGGGAAAGAAAAATAGAGGACGGAACCGGGCTAATAACTAGCCATAAGGAGATGGTCAACCACCTACCCCTCCCAACAACAACATCGCTAACCCGCCGGTACAGAAACCTCAACAACCTGACTGATTAGGAAAGAACCCTCAATTACGGACTAATATTTTGGGTGCTTTATATCAAACTTAGGGTCATTACACACACTAATTCCCTCACAAGGCTCGCACTCGACAAACCCTCCAAAATGAATGTCAATGTGACATCACTGCGATGGCCCAAGCTTAGCCCAACCTAGCACCACCAAGTCCTCCACCAATGGTGCTCTAAAACCCTCTCCCACACTAAAGACTGGTGTCAACTACACCCTTGGCCCCACCTACTCCTACAAGTTCTGTTGTGGCCCCACCTACAAAAACTGGAGTCCATCACCTGATGACATTGTTAATAGAGGAATTCAACCTCCAGACTTGGCATAACCAGTATGGCTCCACAACAACCATCGCTGACCCGCCCAGGACATCCACCTCCAACACTTCCAATATGCCCCTCCACTTACCTACGCCAGCCATTGACAGGGCAACCAAAGGTCCACGGTTTCCTATACAACATATCACCAACAATGCAACTGCACAATCAACCTTAAATTATAGCATCGTTGATGACTTAGACTAATCACCTACTTCCATGTCCGCTCTAGAAGTGCTCAAATCTTTTTCACTGCAATGGAAATCGTTGTTATCCACACTTGGTGTCGTGGATCCCTATGACTCTATATTGATCACGTTCGATCTGGATCAAGGAGAAACCAAAATGCCATCCACCATTTCCTTCCAAATTCTAGTCTCTATTCAGAATTTGGTCGTACATCAATGTATCGTTGATGAAGGGGAATCTACTTGTGTCATGTCAACCATTGTCTGGCAGAAACTCGTGTCCACTACCCTCCAACCATCCTCTACCACACTATGTTCCTACAATGAGCGTGCTACGAAGGCCGAGGGAATTCTTCTAAATGTTCTTATCTCATTAGCTGGTAAAATTATTTTGATCGACATCGAGGTTATTAACACCCAACTTGATTATAACCTCCTTTTTAGATGCAGTTACATGTATGCTATGAGAGCCATAGCCTCCACCATTTTTTGACTCGTGATGTTTCCCCATGATGGAAAGATCGTGATAGTCAACCAATTGACTTACTACAATCCACAGAGGATGGCCACACTAGAACATGTCATTCCTACCATTGATACGACCATTGACAACATGTCCATCCCCTCCTTATTTGCTATGGGCGCAAGATTGTTCCCTGAAACACCTATGATGACCACCTTCCCGTCTTTACTGCCACCA
This sequence comes from Pseudotsuga menziesii, assembly GCA_001517045.1. NCBI lineage: Eukaryota > Viridiplantae > Streptophyta > Pinopsida > Pinales > Pinaceae > Pseudotsuga > Pseudotsuga menziesii. The sequence goes on along the minus strand of LPNX010026380.1, from coordinate 76,453 downwards.
TCCACACCAACTGACACAACATATTTGTGTACTCTCTCATCCAACACCATCCCAACCACATCACAAAATCAGCCGCAACCCCAACCACTGTCACTTGGGAATTATTGGGGTTCACTCCCCATCGATGCAATTCCCTTCCTATTCCCACCATCCAGCATCGTGAGTAAGCCTGTAATGGCTACTCTTAATTTACCTAACTTTACATTAGGGATTCCTGTGTGGTACCTTTAACCACCAACCCCACCTCCGATGCCTTAGGTTGTGTTACATCCTGTCCAACCTATTGCGGTAGAGTCACTCCCTCCCCCTGGACCTTTAAATATGTCGTTCGTTACCGAGCTTTCCCCTTATGTCCCAAAGAGAACTGGGGGCAAGTCCACCAAAACAAAAAAACGAATCTCGTCCAACTCCACCTTGCGCTTTGTGCGGCATCCATGGTCATGCAACTCAAAACTTCCCAGAGATACCTATCCTATGCACACCCATAGATGCTATGGATACAACCGACGACACTCCAGTAGTCATCATCTCAACTCCTCCTGCGGCCAAGAACAAGTCTTTGAGGACAAACCATGCATGTGCAATTTGCAAATTGTATGGCCATTATTCTCACCATTGCCCAGACTTGACCTTGTATCGGGCCGTCCTTTGCGACCTGCAGAACCACTCTCATGAGTCCGACACCACCGTCATTGAGGAAATTCACCTTCTGGTTATTTCCTTGGACACAACCAACACCATCCACATGATCTCTAGATCCAATACTACTCCCGTCTCCCTGCTCATGGAAGATCCACCTGATCTATCCTAACACCATTTTCGCGATGACGGAGAGATCGTCAAAACCACCACCGGTTTTACCCTGTTTCACTTAGCCCATGGTGTGGAGTCGGTTCTTCCCATTGAATTCCAGATTAATCCCCCACGTACTTTACATCAACGACAAAGTCTCCAAGGCAAGGCCAATTTCCTTCGCCGGAGGTCCTATGCCTGAGTCTCTCACCATGCAACACTTGGGGCATAAGTTTTATTTTTTGTTTTAGATCATTTTTACTATGAGTCACTGACCCCCTCCAGTAGTTACTCCATGTCTAGTCACAATGAGTCCATTGTAGTACTCAGTCACATCATTTGCACGTGAGCAGGTGGATATAACCCCTGCTACTGTGCTGTGGGTAGCCCACTTGAGGGTGTAGTCCCACGGTTGCACATGCACATATTATGTTGCATGTATGATCTATATATCACTATGCTAGCATAGATTCATGTCCCAAGACCTTCCCTATAGGTCGAGGCCTCTCCATATCTCCCCAGTATTCCATGCCCATGTATGGATCATCCTCTACAAGGATAGGAAGCTGCCACCATTGTGCAAAAATCTCTCGGGTCAAGAAACGATCTTCTATACCGCCTCCCTCCTTACCGATTCTTTAAGTCATTTCTTGGTGTCACACCAATTTGCATGCCACCACGTGAATCACACCTTGTATGTTGAGCTAGATATGTATCCATAGGCCTCCATTTGGTCTAGTTTTTACCCGTGCACCACTGCACCAAGGGCAACATCACCAGCTGCTAGTCAGAGTCATTCGGAGTCCATTTGAGACGTCATTTGCACCACCGGGTTTGTTTTACGCCCTATGTCTTTTGAAGAGACCCTTGTTTTGTGCTCTCACTAATATTTTTCAGGCCATTTCCCGAACCTCACCATGATTTGCATTCCATTATGTGAATCTCCCTTTGTATGTATTGGCATGTTCATGAGCCATCCGGTCCATCCATATTGCACAATCAACCATTTTTTACCACCATCCATTGTCCCGCAAGGGGGTCCCATTAGTGTTCTGCATTTTATTCCCATCAGCCATGTTCACAACATAACCTCTTCCATATACCGAACACTCCTCCCTTGCTTGATTGACCATTATGGAGTTTCTATTAAGCTCTTTTCTGACACTCAAAGGAATGAAAATACTGCTGAGCACGCTTGCTTCTTTTCATGCTTGTTAAAGTATTTGAAAGGGCGTCTATATAACCTCGTTTACCTCCTTTTTCGGATTATATAGACTATCATAAGAAAAGGATCACTTTTCCACACTCAAGCTAGGAACGTTTCCCTTTGCATCCTTTTATTCTTTCTTGGGCATTGGGACCAAACTTTACAAAAAAGCTCATCATGGGTTGTCTTTAATCTCTTTTCCAGCCTTCTCATCAAGAAAAGATTGCCAAGCAAACTTAGTTTCGTTCATCCTCGTAAAAGTATCTGAATGATCGTCTCGTCAATGTAAGTTTAACCTTTTCTGTCCTGATTGGACTACAAACGGTAGATAAATCTTCCTTCCCCAAAGGTTGGGAGAGCTCTCTTGGGCATACTTTTATCCTTTTTCAAACTCATGAGACTACATACGAAAAAGGAACCATAATGAAGTCTTCTTCCTATTTTCAAACTCTCTAAAAATGAAAACACCATCGAGCATTTACTTTCTCGGGCTGGCTAAAAATCCATGAGATAGTGTCATAATGGTGTCTTTCGATGCCACCCTATATTACAGTTTGGAATCTTCCCCAATCGAGTCACCTTTGTTTAGATTATTATGCAATGAGTCTTCCTTGGATCCCGTGAGTATTCATATTCCGATTACCTTCCTCAATACTTCCCATTTGCAGTTACATTCCGGTATTACATCTATGATCCCTATCCCATGAGTCAATATTATTTGTTGCCAGATCAGCCGTACCATCATACTCTGAACAAAGGAAGTTTGAGTCCCCTGTGCTCCCTTGCCCCTATTCCCCCATTTAGTGTGCCAATCCCCAGATTCTCCCACATCTTTGGTTACCCCCCTCGTGCTTCTCGTTAAGGAAACATTATTGCCTTGATTAGTTGCAGGTCTTCCTCTGTCGACATCAACAAATATATTCTAGAGGATAGACCCAGAGGTCCTTGTATCCTGGTTTCATTCACCTTATTGATGAGTTCATTGGACCACTTGAAATGAGTCATTAGTGCCTCTCAGGATGGTTGTGTCTCACGTGCTCGACTTCAACTATGTCATTGCACTGTTGAGATTTGTACAAGGAATTGGTCCATGTATGATTTGATTGAATACCCCAGTTGTCACTTGACTCTAGCACATTGGTGAGTCTATTATGGGACCTAGACATGTTCATGTCCTTTGTGATTTTCGAGTTTCATTGGAAACAGTGTTTAGAAGCCCCAAATAGTGCTTTTATGTAGCTTCAGTATTGATGCGACATATTGTACCACAGAGATTCTGACTCCCTGTCATGGAATCCCTCCAGCTATGTACACTTCCAGGTTCAACAGAGCATTAGTTATGAAGATATTGCATTCCAAAAGAATGCCATTATTCCTATGTATCAGTTCTTCATATCAACAGGATATTTAGCCTCTCATTGAGGCCACCATTATGTAACATCAGTTGTATATGTATTGATCGGCTCCCATATTTTTGAGCCTTGATCCCACTATTTATTATTTTGACATTGTTACGAGCATGGGTACACCCGCCTCGTCCATATATATGTCACACATTCTTTGTATCTCACCCATTGTTGGGAGCCAATATTAATACAAAAACCAAAAGCCACCATGGTTCGAACGAGGAAGTGTCGCTTCTTCATAGGTCTCTCCAGTGTCTCCACTATCCCCATGTTCCTATGATGTTTGTCGGCCATACAATGAGCTCCTGCCCTCACACATCAGGGGAAATCTGTTAACAGAAAAATTGCTCACCTAGCTCTATATGGTCTAAAACACATACATACATCATTTACTTACCATTTTTCCTTACCTTCGACCTTCACAACTATGGTTTACCTTCATTCTCTCTTAAAAAAGGCCAAAAAACCCACAAAAGGCAAAAAAAAATCACAAAAGGGCTAAAACCCCCAAAAAGAGTTAAAAGACACAAGAGGGCTTAAAAACCCACAAAAGGGATTAAAACCCTAAATAGGGCCCAAAACCCTAAAAGAGAGAAAAGGATAAGAAAAAACTACAAAATAGTGTGGAGGTCTCCATCACAAGATTCACTTATTTCTTCTTCCATTTCTATATTCTGTGAGTACGATGAGAAACCACTATTCTCAAAGTACTCACATCATTTTGCCAATCATTCCATAGCCCAACCATCTCCCATTTGGTACATAGAGGCATCCTCCGTACTAACCAGCCTTTGGAGAGGCGACCCATTTCCAAGTTTCGGGCACGATGGCCCATTTTCAAGAAAACGAGAAGGTATACTTGTCATATTTTTTGTTTGTTTAGTTTAACCGTAGTTGCTTATAGATTTTGTGTTACTAATATTATTATTTGCTGTAGCTTTTCCATCATGAACTGTACCCTTCTGTCCCATTGATGGAAAGGAGGTTTCACCAGCAGTCACCAATAGTTGGCCCTAGTCTATGTTTAGTCATGCTCCAATTAGCCACATCTAGTTCACCTTCAGTCATCCTAGCACCACGTTTCCATGATTTGAGGAAGTTGGGTGCCTTTGCTCACCTAAATCAGTCAGTTAACTGAATGTGAAGTGATTTAGTCATCTAGAGTTGCATTAGTGAGTCTGTAGTGGTGTTTTTCCACAGTTAAAGTTCTTTGGATTCAGTCCAAGTTAGGGCATTTGAATCATAGCTAGTAGATTCAAATTCTCTTGAATATATCATCATTGTATTACAGAGATGTTGATGATAATTCATGTAATGTTATGTTGAGGAATTGTGTCTCCTGGTTGTTCAATTTTTCACCATGAATGTTTGATCAATTTACACTGAATTGATTCTCTCTCCTGCAACCTTCTTTCACAGTGAATTCATTTAGGCCCAAGGATCCTAAGATTCACTAAATTAAACATTTTTTAGAGGTTAAAATTACAACTTGTTTCCACCAATAAGGAATTAATTCCTTGAAACAAAAACCTTAGAATTAAACCTTGAATTGAAAATTAGTGCTCCCAATATCATGGTTAAAATTACAAATAGTTTGAGAACACGTCCTTAACAAATGGTACGATTTTGGAATCAAAAGTAGGTGCTACTAGTAGTAGCACCCCCTTTCTTTCAAGTTAGTATTTTAGAACTTAAAAAAATAACGTGTTTGGATGGGCGAATTAGGATTATTGACACCCCCTATAACCATATTTTGTAACAAAATTAAAAAAAAAGAGACAAATTATTGAAAAATAAAACAAGAAAATTATCAAGAAAAAAACACAAGTAAAAGAAAAAAAAACATATGATTGGAAAAAAAAACGAAATACAAAAAAACAAAAACAAAATGGAAGCAAGGAGGTGGGGGGGAAGGGGGGGTTCTAGGATTAGCCTCTCCTCACCGCTGCCCTTCCCTTTCTATCCCTACCTCATGGCCCCACCCTCATCTCCACCCCTACCCCTACCCGCCTCCATCTCTTACCTCCTCATATGAACTTCTACAAGCGTTGGTACAAGGTGTTTCTTATACGGGGTCGAGGGGAGGGAAGGGGAGGGGAGGGAGGAGATTCTAGGAATATTACACCCCCACCATACTAGGGTTATTTATAAAGAAATGCATGGTCGTTCATTGTCTACAAAGTTGTGGATACATACCTATGTTGGGTTGGGCATTAAATTTCTTCAAAATCACCCTAATGCCTTCTTTAAGGAGTCATTGTATCTCATGTATTGTGTTATGTTGGAAGGAAGCAATAAGAGGATATTTATGTCATGTCCCCATCCAAATAAGACTACTTACAAATAATGTTTCACCAACCTACTAGTTCCATAGGTTGAGGTGGACACATAAATTTTGTAATAAGGGAGATATAGGACCCAAAAGGAACTTAATTTACCATATTCACATTAAAATAGGTCACATAAATAATAAATGTTAAGAAAATAAGGTGGCATTGGTTCATGGAGACAATTGGAAGCTTGTGGAGTCTTTGGGTGATTAGATTCCCCCATACACTTGGCATGGCCGTCATCCAAATTCGAACCCATGAAGAATGTAACGTTCTTCGAAGGTGATGTGGTGCCAAATGGCCTATCATGAGCCAATGAATTCAAATTAGGAGAGGATAGTAACTCACACGGAAGAGGAAGATATTACGAAGACAATGTGTGCCACTTGGAAGGAGATTACATGCACTCTACGAGAACTAATGATGGAATATTCTATGATAAATATGAAAATTTAGACCTGATTGCAGACCTATGACAAATATGACATGATATGGCTAAAAATATCCACCAAGAGGGAACATTTTGGAGTTAGAGACAACCATTCGAATTGGGGAAATAATTGAAGCATGAAGAAGACGACAAGTGTCATAGGAGTTACTAAACCACTAAGATGAGTTGGAGGAAGACCATGGAGGAAAATTTGAACTTAGGAGGCATCGTGAAGTTAAAAAATGATTTCATGAGGAAGGAGAATAGCTTTTGATCATTTTTTTAATTGGCCTTTGGCATTTTGGAGAGCTTTTGCTTCTCCATTGCACGATGAGTGTTCACTCTCCATGTTTATGAACCAATTTCGAGGGAGTTGGATTCCTTTACAAGTTGGTTGATGGAGAGGCCATTCAGACCTATCATTGGATCTGAATGAAGGTGTTTAGTTGCAGGTTGAAGGTCCATACATCTCGAGTTCTCATGCATCTCCCTATTCTCTTATTCCTTCTTCTCCATTCCCCCGTACTCTCATGTGACGACACACTTTTTGGAGTGGTGTTTGCACCTTCCTGAATCTATTTGATGCCAAATATTGGGTATATGATGTATGGCTCTGTACTCTTATGTACATATGCTCTTTATTTCGAAATAGTAGAACTCCATTTGTAAAAAGCTTGCATTCTCATGCTTTTGAATCACCAGTCTTAATGAAATTGGATTTAATCTTGAAAGAGTTTATATCAAATTTGTATGAGATATTTTATCTAAGTTGGATGATGTTCGAACAATAGTTTTTATGCTGTAGAGGGACATTATATTTTATGTTACCATATGAACCATTTATTCTACTTTTTATGTGTTCAATTTAAACTAGTAATGCAATTTCCCCATAAGCAAATTCCTTGAATGTTGCCATATAGATTATGCACCTCATAACCAGTCTACAGAGATTAGTTCCCACTAATAATGACTTCCATTGATGTCTGATATACATACACATACACTATTATGAGAGTTGGTAAGGTCATACTTGAGTTGGAGAGCCAATTTAGCCTCCACCCCTGGGGGGAATTTGCCGACAATTTCCTAGGAAATTTGTCGCTTTTCTCCTTAGCTCCAAACCAAGTTGTAGAAGCCTAAATTCAAATACAAAGTGCTCATGTGTAATATTGGGATGTTCTAAGACTTACCATATCCTTTCTTTTCAAAGTCGAGACCATTTGGAGTCAGTTGGAACCTCCTGCAATCATGACTAGCAAAGCTCGAAATTGGTCAAAATTGTGCAAACTTGAATAACATGTGAAAATGAGTTTTTTGATTCGACCATTGAGTGTATGAGGTTTGTTAGGATGTTTTAATTCCCATAGTATCCATCCACAATAATTTTGGAAAGGTTCGATGGTGTTTGCAATCAAACCAAGAAAGGCTAGTTTACTACTTTTTCTTAGTTTCAAAATTAAACAAAGTATTGAAGGAGGAGGTATGTGAATTGTTTGTGAAAAGTCCACAACCACACCATATTACGAAAACACATACATCCGTTTGTTAATCCTATCAAAACCTAATATCACTTCGGTTGGTACCACAATTTACTCCATATTTTTTGGATTCCGACAGCAAATATGTGTTTTGGTATCAACCTAGTTAATTTGTCATAGTGTGAAACCCTCATCCTCCTTAAATTATATCGTTGGCATATGATATTTTTTCTAACCTTTAAAACGATTCTCGTCAAATCTTGGTCGACCTCCTTATGTCAATCCTACAATTTATGCCAACTTTTCCGGCCCATAATTCTTGGTGTCAAAATTATTATTTGTCCCATTATGTAAGTCTAAAAAATGGTTTATCCAGTCAGGTTAAAATATTTTGTGAAGTTTCTTTGAACATATTATAAGTGTCATTGTTCATGCCAGTTCTATTTTAAAATAAAATAAAATAAATTGTAATTGTAAAATCATTTTTATATTGATTTTATTATAATAATTTTTTTTATTACTTTACCCTTTTAAAATAAAATAAATTGTAATTGTAAAATCATTTTTATATTAATTTTATTATAATAAATTTTATTTATTCTTATTTTCTTTTATTACTTTGCCAAATGAAAATATCGCGGGTCTTTTTCTTACAAGATTCTAAGTGGCATCGTGTTGGGATTGTTTTAAGCGTTAATAGTTTTGTCCAAATTTCACTTTCAGGCCTTTCCAAGTCAAAATGCAAAGTGTTGAAGAGCGTCCACAAGGAGAGCAATTTTAGATTCATTTTTCTAGTCTCTATGTCAAGTGCGAGGGAGGGATAATTTTAGGGGCGGAATTTAGTTTATGTGAGCTATTTTTTAGGCGGTTTTCTCCAATAAAAATTCGTCATTTTGCAATTTTTGAAGCCCTGTTTCGCCAAATTTTGATGGGGTAAACTTTTTTTCACCCTAAAAATGGCCAATTTATTATATAAACAATATAAAATCCTTAGAAATTAAAATATTTTTTGAAAAACATCACCAAACATTTTATAGTTGGTGTTTTAAGAATTGGTAAGATTCACCAACATTTATACACTTTTAAAGTATGGTTCCTTAAAATCATCCGTCACTGCCAAGTTTAGATGATGAGATCCATTCGTTAAAATGTTTGTTAAAAAGACGTATAGGTTTCAATAAGAATAATCTAGTTTTGAACAAAAGAGGCTCAGTGGTCACGCGCCAAGCATAGAGAATGCCCAACAGAAACACGAAGTGTTGAAATGTAGGATGGAAGCAAGACACCAAATGCTAAGTGCCCAGGGATTCCAAGTTATACAGAGTATGAACACTCATTTGTCGATTGTCTGAGGAAAGCTCCAAGTGTTTTCGAGCATTAAAAAACATTCAAGTATCAATACCAAGCAATGTACGAGAGTCATGGGTTGGTAAAATGAAAAAAGAGCACATTGAAGTAGTGCCTGAGTGTGAGATTTAGTGATAACAGAATTTGTGGTTTTAAGAAACGTGGGATTGTGCAGGACGGTTTCCTCCATAATCCACATTTCCCTGGAAATGTGGTTTCCATGCCCCAATGATTTGGTTGTACAAAGAATAATAAAATTGTTCTTGCAGAACTCCAAATGTTTCATATCTGTGTTTGACTGGAAAATGAGTAAAAGTATAGCAGGGCATCCATGATTGTATCTAATTTTAACTATCTGGCATTGGTGGGTGATGGTGATGGTGATGATGATGACAATGACGACAAAATTGATGGTTCAAAACATCATGAAAACTTAAATGATGGTCACAAAGTTGGTGTTGGTCTAGATTTTACTTGCATCAAAAGGAATCACCTTAAATCTTATTACTTCATTGAAGATTTCAGATTTGATAGGCATTGTGAAAGACTAGTTTCTAATTGCCTTCTCAAGGTCGATTATCAAAGACACATTGACACCAGTCAAATTGCTAGGCTACAGGGGAATTCATTTTTCTGAGGCTTGGGGTTTAACATGCCATTTTGTTAGGGGAATTCATTTTTCTGAGGCTTGGGGTTTAATATGCCACTTTGCTAGAATTATGAGCTCCATCATCTTCATATATTCCTTATGTGGGTGCTACGAATGTAACGAAAAGCTGTAGCAAACTAAGATCGGATTGAGATAGCCCAAATGTTGAGCTTTTTCGACTTTCTAATTGCAAGCATTTATTCCAAATTTGAAGGCAATGAACATCATTTGATTGAGATCTATCTCAGCAGATTTCAAGGGTCAATCAATCAGTAGTAAGAAGCTCGATCTTATCATTTCCATATTTCCAGGGATTCAATGAGCATCTTCGAGCAGTATCTGAGATTTCAAGAAGACAGGTGGCAGAGCATTTCAAGAATAAAGATAAGCCGTGTTCATCTAGATTCAGATTTGTACGCAGAGAAATCAACAATCAAGACTTATTCCAAATAGCTCCATATTTTCTGGCAATTAATTCGAGTCTTATTTTATTTCTAGTTCTGTAATAGATTTTGATTCTAAAAAATCTTGTAATAAGTTCATGTCATGTAATTTCTATAAATTCTGGATTTGGAATGTAAAAGAGGGGTGTTCAGTTTAGAAGCTCGAGAGAGCTGTAGGAGGCAAGAAGCCTCGATGATTTCAATTGGAAGCTGGAGATAAAAGATAATCTTTATCAAGCATTTATTTTTGATATTGGAGATTCCAGAGAACTGCTTTATCAGGTTGTAACTTCTGTGTTTTCTATTATAGATTTTTATCTTTTTTGAATAAATTTTTGACATTGAGGATCAATGGCTATTCATGATTAATATTTTCACGAGTTGTGATTCTTTTTGTTGTGAGTACATGCTATTTGTGAACTTTGTTCAAGTACCGTTCCGATCCATTTTGCAGAGAGTTTCTCAGTCTGGTGGATATTCTACCTTTTGTTACTCTCACCAATCTTGTATCCATCATCATATATCCCTTTATCTGATGTGTAGTTCAATGGCATTCAAGCTGCAGGGTGTTTCCAACTCCATTGCCCAATGGTAGTACACTATACAATTAATTTGTTTCCTTTCTCTTTTTTTATCCAAACTATTTGATCCACTACATTCTAATAAAGTCATTTCAAGTTAAGATGTGCTAGCCATGCCCTCTTAGCAGTTCGAGTGCATATTTTAGCACAAACAACTTCCCTTGAGCTTCCCAGTTGTCTCATAACCATGGAGTCACTGTGAAATCCATTGTCAACGAGGGTGTTGAGAATTAATGTTTTCAATGTCAAAGTTTTGAATCCTCTCCGAAATATATTGGATAGTGTGCCTAGTTTCCCCAAAAAAGGTACATTACAATTTAGTAGTTATATTGCTTGTTGCATGCTTTGAAAGGAAAATTTAAGGATCCATACTTATCTTGACTGTAAAAACCTTGGTGAATCTTAATAATTCTCAAAATACCAACCATAAAATGTTGGACCATATTTTTGTAAAAATATTCAATTTTTTAGGGTTTTATATAGTTCCTAAATTTTTTTAAGGATTTGTATTGTAAAATACCTTTATCCTATAGAATGTGAGCAAATCATTTAAATAAAGAATGGAAATTAATGAATATTTATTTGAAACACATGCACTAGTAGTTCATAGGTGGAATTTAGCACCTAAAATGTTGTTTTTGTGTCATTATCACCATAGAATCCCTCCTCTTACAGAAAATATAGCAAATTCTCCTTAAAATAAGGTTGCAAGTACTAATCTCTCTATAAATAAAGTTACAAGTACTAATCTCTCTATAGCAAATTAATGTTGCAACCATGTTATTATCAATTTAACTTGAAACAATGACCTAACCTTTATGACAATCCTCTTACTAATTGAATTACTCCTAATAGCTTATCTCTTCAATGCGAATTGCACCCCCCACAACTCTTTGATTGTTTTGTTTCTTGCACACTCTAACCTAAGTCGTATAGCCTCAAGATCCACTTGACCGAGAGAAAAGTAACTTTAGCAAACCTCGCATACGTCGATGCATAGCTTTCTGGAAAAAACCAATTTTACTAAATATTTCATTAAAGTAGATGGCTTCTAGAAAAAACCAATTTTACTAAATATTTTATGTGAAAATATATATATATAGCTAAAGGCTGGACATGCGCTTTGTGCGATAGAGACATAGCATGCTTTATTGACTTTATTTTATAGGTGAAGAGACCAACTGGTTTGGACTTCCCTTCCAACGATTCGCTCTGCGGATACGTCCAACCTTTGGCAGTAGCAACCTCTTTCACGCCTTCATCATCTTGAAACAGCAGGCCGTTTTTCCTGAAATACGGAGTAGGTGATAATTTTTGACTTTATATTTAGCTATAAGGTAGAATCTTATCATCCACGTCATTGATTATATACTAGCAATTGTATCTAGAGGTGCAATAAAAGAATGCCGTGTTGCAAGCAGAGCAAGGAGATGTGGATATATACAACAAGAAAAACAATTTGAAGTGTTGAACCACAAATTCTAGATAATAAAATATTATGGTTGATACAATATTTTAAAGACAATATTTTTTTTTACATAATAAGCCATTACATTATCTTGATTTCAAAAGTAATCATGAAAAAAATTGTTCTCTCATTGAAATGACAATGGATTGTTAGTTTATGTAGTTCTTATGTTACAATCAAGAAACATTGCATAAATTTATGGATCTATCTAGTAAATAAATAAAAATAATTCATTTCAATGGATTGTTAGTTTGTGTAGTTCTTATGTTACAATCAAGAAACATTGCATAAATTTATGGATCTATGTACTAAATAAATAAAAATAATTGATGTATACATTTCTTAGATGTGGATCATGAATATTGAATCCATAACATTATTTAAATGTGGAATCCATAACATTTTGAATGTCACCAAACATGTTCAAATTCTAATAATATAAAAAATAGGTACGTTAATGGACATCATTGGAAAATATCTCAAAAAAATAAAATAAAAACTTAAAATTGTTGTATATATCTAGAAAAAAGATAAATTAAATTAATAATAAAAAAGATTTATAAAATTATGAAAAAATTATAATTTGATTCACATATCCTTACATTTAAGAATTTAGTAGGTCTAAAAATATAGAAGGCAAGCAATTTTAATTTGTTTTTGTCAAATTGTTTTGACAATTCAAATGAATTCATATACATTTCGATCCTCTTACATTATAATGTTTTGATGCAAGTACATATATGTTAATGCAAAATAGAACATTTACAAGAAACAATTTGTAACTTACAATTGTACCCAGGGGTGCATATACAACAGGAAAGAGAATTTGAAGTGTTGAATCATAAATTTTATCATTATATTATTCACATAATTGGCCATTACATTATCTGCATTTCAAAACTATTCATAAAAAGTTTTCTTGGCTCATCCAAATGACAATGGATTCTTAGTTTTTGTAGATCTTATGTTACAATCATGTATACATTTCTTAAATGTGTATCATTAATAAGGAATTCATAACATCTAAATGGGCATCATTGGAAAATATCTCAAAAAAATTATAAAGAAAAACTTAAAATTGATGTATATATCTAGAAAAAGATAAATTAAATTCATAATTAAAAAAAAGATTTATAATATTATGAAAAGATTATAATTTGATTCATAAAAATATATTTTTTTGTCAAATTGTTTTGAGAATTGAAATGGATTCATATACATTTCGACCATCTTACATTATACTGTTT
>LPNX010026380.1:49888-62904 GCA_001517045.1 Pseudotsuga menziesii | reverse complement strand
GAGGATGATGCTGTGATTTGTAGAAAATATCAACCACTTGTCTGAGCGATCCATTAACGAGGCCTGCTGAAACCCATAAGTTTGATGTTAACATTACTCGTTGCCCAGGGCAAAGCAACACTGCAGACTCTAGTTGCTCATCTTCAATTTGAGAAGTAGCATGGTTGTTTATGTGCTCAGTAATAGAAAGTGCTACTAGAATTTGCAAAGACTTGAGCATGTGTAGATTATGAAGCGAAGCTAGTTGGTTGGTTGCAAATAAGTGCATGGAACCTTTGAAAGAAGATAACTCATCCTTAGAAAGGAAGGAGTCTGTCCTGGACATGAGAAGCTTCCAATCCTCTATAGTAGTTGTTGCATTTCTGATGTTGGTAAGAAGGTTCCTAAAGGTGACCTGTGATGGGTCATTTCCTTGCTGGCGAAAAACAGTTGAAAGTGTTACAACTGTGTTGAAGTTGCACCAAAGTGCAGTACCATGGGAAGAGCCTGCATACAATGGAATGTCCATAACTGGTGGTAATTGGGCAAGGTCTCCCACAAGAATAATTGAGCAACCACCAAAAGAGATGTTTTTATGGTGAGGGAATGCTTCACGGAGACGTTCATCAATCTGGGTTAAAAGTGTTGGGCCTAGGAAGCTCATTTCATCAATGAGAATGTATTGGATATTGTGAAGTTCTTGTTGGAGGTTTGAAATTGAATTCCCTTCCAAAGGCATGAAATCTTTTATAGGAATATGAAGGGCTGAATGGATATTAGACGCTTGGATGTTGAATGCTGCAACGCCAGTAGGGGCCATAAGCAAGATTGGGCATTGATTGAAGTTTTTGGTCAAGGAAAGGGATTCTCTTATGCAGCGAATAAAGAATGATTTGCCAGTGCCAGCAGTTCCTTGCACAACCATTCTGAGTGGAGGACTTGTTAGGATTTTTGCGGAGTGATTCATGATAATGGAGTGGGCTTTCATTTGAGTTGGGGACAATGTCTAAGAATTTGGTGTATTAGAGTAGGATGGTTGAGGGAGGTGGTGGTTTGAGCGATTATTTTGTATGAAGTCAATGGCAAGTTCTTGCAAGTGGAGGGGGATGGTCGTATCATGCCAATTATGGTTTTTATCTAATTCACGACGGCCAAGGATGTCCAGGTCACTTATTTGCATGTCATTGGTAGGGTGTAGTTGGGAGAGCAATTCCCATTCATCCAATTACATGGGTTGTGGGTTTTGCGAATCGTCAGAAACCATGGTGTCTTCTGATAAGGAAATGGGTTCAATTGGTTTCTGATCAACATGCCAAGGATTGTAGGTCAATTTAAGTTCTTGCCAGTTTGTAACAATGGCATCGTCGGAAGCACCAATGTCAAGTTGTATATTGCGGAAAGGTTTGTATAGCATGAGTTCAGATCTGCAAAAATCAATGAACAAGGGTGTATCTATGGAGGGGATTGAATAGTAATGGGGAAGAACACGGATGATGGCGGGGGGATTTCCTTGGTTTCCATTTTTCTTTTTTTCGATGAGAATTATATGACCAAGATCTTGCAGCCTCAATGAGAGATATGGAATGAAGAGCAGAAGGGCGTGAAAGGTAGGAACCTATGAAGTTTGGTGATGTGAAGGATGTGGGATTGTATGATGAAACACGTTTATAAGTTTTTCGGTTGACATTGAGGGATAAGAAAGTACGACTACTAACTGTGAGAGGTAGTTTTTGCAACATATGGCATGTTTCTTGGGCTCTGATGTCACGATCAACAAGTGTTTCTGAAAGGAATTTTTGAATAGAAACAATGGAAGGGTCAAGAAGTGGTGCAACATGGACAATTCGTCGAAGCATTTGGTGAAATCTTTCAGATTTTGTTTCTGATTTAGCTGCATACTTAGCAATGTATTTTTGAACAGCATGTATGTTGAGAACTGGTTGACAATCAACATTCCCACGCCATATTGATAGGATGGAAGGGATATGGCTATTCAAACGATCATCATTGCGAGCTGGTTTGTATGTTTTTTTGCCATTGGTATCAATGAACATGGAAGATGATTTTTTTAAAGGCCATGGAGAATTATAACGACATGTGTAGGAAGACCCCTTTTTTCGGAGGCATGTATTTGTTGTGCATTTTGTGTGTCGTTGGATGCAATTGAGTAGTTCTGTATAGTCATGAAAAGGGTTTTTTTTAGAATGTCATCGGTAGATAACAGGCATGGATCAATCATATCAGAGTGGGGTAAGAAGGGGGCTTGTTGGTGGTTATCTCGTGTGTTCCAAGTAGAAATAAATTGATCAAAGAAGTCCTTAGCTTTATCAACCTCAGTTCCATTCTCCCAGTCAAGCGTCTCCATATCAGGTGCATTTGGTAACCACATGAAACCGTGAATATGTGCAGAGCCTCTACTTTGCCATTCATACCTATGCATGAAATATGTGTTAGTAATATGTGGCAAAATAATAAAAGGAAAATAGATATGTTGTTGGAAGAAGGGATAAGAAGCTTTACCTATACCAAAAATAGTGTGCGTGGAGGTGTTTAAGCAAGACCTCTTCACGAAATATTGTGAACCTGTGGTGCATGTAAAGCGATGCAAGATGTGGGTTGGAGATGATATTTTGTATTCTCCATTATTAGTGCTTGCTAAAAGAAGTGGGTGGTGTCCCAGGCATGACCACATGTAGGTCAGGCCACTTAGTGTTAGCCGCACTTAAAGTGAAGAAAAAAGTTGGGCAACCAAGCTGGGAAATCATATCTGTCAATTCGTTTCTTGATTTATGCCAGAAAGACCATGTTCCACGGAGTGTTGCACCAAAACGCATGATTTGATCTGGTATTTTGTCTGAAGGAGTTTGTTCCAAGCGGTTGTTGAGTTCAGAGATGGTTGTGGGGAAGTTGTCTTCAAGGTTTTTTTTAATAAAGATTGCTGCTATTGATTGGCTATGACGGCGCATGATGAGATTGTAAAGGTAGTAGGGGAATCGTGGGTGGCAACCGAACCTGTTATCATAGTATCGAAGAAGGTGCAATGCATATTCGTGGAGATCAACTGATTTAAAATGCGGTTGTTTGAACATGGCAGTGCCTTGGGGGAAAGGTGATGGAAATGCCATTGAGAAAAGGCCCTCTGTATTGTATTCATTGACAGGTGACAAACCTATAGGTGGCCAATCCATTGCATTTGTTGGAGATGAAGAAGACGTTTGCAAGAAGGTTCTGATTTGTTGGAACTCTGTGTCTGTATTGGGTAGAATATTAGCAAAGGACGAAGTTTTTGGGAGTTTGGCTCTGAAATGTCGGCTTGATAAGGGTGAACATCTTTAGCAGGAAAACTAGAATCAGGGGCAGTGGAGTGTGAATGTCGAAGAAAAGGGGAAACACTAGTGGGGGGAATTGGCAAAGCCATAATTGCACATTGGTCAAGTTGTACATCTTTATAGTATGGGTCATGTGATATCTTGTATTCCAAGGCTGCAAGAACATGGGATCTACTAACAATGTAATCATAGGATTGATTGTTGAAGGTTTTACGAGTGACAACTAAAATGTCTAAGTCTTCAACACGTCGAGGCAAAAAACTGAGGATGCTTGAAATGTCTTGTGGAAAGCTTATTGTATGGTCACTATATTTGTATTGTCCACCACGAGCATGGGTTACTTGCAAAATTGGGTTGACACGTGAAATGAGCATTTCTTCAACTTGTGTAAGGATGGATAGAACAAGGGGTTGTTCACCAGGGTCCATGTTGTTCCAGAGGGAGAAGCGGTGGCCATTTTTTTTTTTGAATAACATCTAGAATAGGTATGTTGGCCATTTAAAAAGCGGAAATGAAGTCCAGGATAAGATTCTTTATAGATTGAACAAACATGGATGGATTGTAGCTTATCTAGCCTTAAGCAAAAGCATTGATGTGCTTGAGATATGTTATTTTCATTGAAGGAATGCGTGGCTATGTTGGGTTGAGGAATGGTATTTGCGATGGGTGGGGAAGAGGTTGTTTGAGAAGTGGAAGGGTAGTCTAATGATGGAAGCTGGTCAGTATGAACATGTGAAGTTGTAGCTTCGGTTTGTATGGAGGGAAGTAGGATTGTTTCGTTGTGGTCTGAAAATGGAAGGGTAGGATTTGAAAGCTCGGATGTTGTAGGAGTTGGAGTGAGGATATTAGACTCTACCATATGGATGGAGAGGGCATCTTTTTTTTTTGGTAAATATGTCTCCTATGTGCATTTATGCGGTCTTTGTTAGCCAAATGATAGGCATGTGCACGTTCTTTTTTGGACGGAGGAGACATATCCAAAGTAAGATGAGGAATGAAGGAACCTGAATTTGATTAAGAAAACAAGAAACACCGTGTTATATGTAAGACATGTAAAAGACATTGAAATTGCACTTTTTTCATGGACATTCTAAAGAAATGAGATTTTTTTTTTAGGACATAGTAATATATTTTTTCAAGGTACATAAAGGGATTATATGTGAGACATGTAAAGAGACTTTGAAATTGTAAATTTTTCATGGAAATTCTAAAGAAACAAGATGTTATATGTAGGACATGGTAATTTTTGTTTTCAAGGTACATAAAGGGATGGAAAGTGCTTGAAGAAAGGAAAAATATAAAATAAAATGAAAACATGGCTAGATAAATGAAGTAAATCAATCACATGTAAAGAGAAGCATTTGTTGATAAATTGCATAGTAGTAGCGTGTTTTTTTTCAATGTACCTTAAAAAAATATATTGAAATCATTGTAATTGGATAAAAGAACTAAATAATGTGCTGATAATAAATGTGTGTATTTGGAATAGTGTATCAATGGCTACCAAAAGTAAATTTGAAGGCATAAAAGTGATTGCATTTAAATAAAACGAGACACAAATAAATGTACAAGGTATATGTAGGAAAGCATTATAAGTGACTGAAAGAATTGTAAGTAGGTAAATGTAGGGAGGAAAAAAATAAATAAATGACATATGACGAAGTGCATGTGTTAAAATGACATATTAGAACATGAAAAAACTAATATTAACATAGATATTGCTAAGATTAATGTAGAGTAGAACAAGGCGACAAGAAGATAAATGCAATAAAGAGAACACATCTAAAGTTGAGGAAAACTTGGAAATGTTTTTGTATATGTATATAATATACGAAGTGAAAATCAATATATAAGAGTAGCTTTAAGTGTAGAAATTGTAGCTATAGTAATGAAGAATGGAAATTGTTTGTTTGCATGTATGGCAAAGGTTGTTAGGAAAATTATATATAGTTAAACTATTACAAAAAAGAAGGCAATGTTTTTTTCTAACAGGGGCAGTGGAGTGTGAATGTCGAAGAAAAGGGGAAACATTAGTGGGGGAAATTGGCAAAGCCATAATTGCACGTTGGTCAAGCTGTACATCTTTATAGTATGGGTCATGTGATATCTTGTATTCCAAGGCTGCAAGAACATGGGATCTACTAACAATGCAATCATAGGAGTGATTGTTGAAGGTTTTACGAGTGACAACTAACATGTCTAATTCTTCAACACGTTGAGGAAAAAAATTGAGGATGGTTGAAATGTCTTGTGGAAAGCTTATTGTATGGCCACTATATTTGTATTGTCCACCACAAGCATGAGTTACTTGTAAAATTGGGTTGACACATGAAATGAGCATTTCTTCAACTTGTGTAAGGATGGATAGAACAAGGGGTTGTTCACCAGGGTCCATGTTGTTCCTGAGGGAGAAGCGGTGGCAATTTTTTTATGAATAACATCTAGAATAGGTATGTTGGCCATTTAAAAAGTGGAAATGAAGTCCAGGATAAGATTCTTTATAGATTGAACAAACATGGATGGATTGTAGCTTATCTAGCCTTAAGCGAAAGCATTGATGTGCTTGAGATATGTTATTTTCATTGAAGGAATGCGTGGCTTTGTTGGGTGGAGGAATGGTATTTGGGATGGTTGGGGAAGAGGTTGTTTGAGAAGTGGAAGGGTAGTCTAATTATGGAAGATGGTCAATATGAACATGTGAAGTTGTAGCTTTGGTTTGCATGGAGGGAAGTAGGATTGTTTCGTTGTGGTCTGAAAATGGAAGGGTAGGATTTGAAAGCTCGGATGTTGTAGGAGTTGGAGTGGGAATATTAGACTCTACCATATGGATGGAGAGGGCATCTTTTTTTTGTTGGTAAATATGTCTCCTATGTGCATTTATGCGGTCTTTGTTAGCCAAATGATAGGCATGTGCACATACTTTTTTGGACGGAGGAGACATATCCAAAGGTAGATGAGGAACGAAGGCACCTTGATTTGATTAAGAAAACAAGAAACACCATGTTATATGTAAGACATGTAAAAGACATTGAAATTGCACTTTTTTCATGGACATTCTAAAGAAACGAGACGTTATATGTAGGAGAAGGTAATATTTTTTTTCAAGGTACATAAAGGGATTATATGTAAGACATGTAAAGAGACTTTGGAATTGCAAATTTTTCATGGACATTCTAAAGAAACAAGATGTTATATGTAGGACATGGTAATTTTTGTTTTCAACGTACATAAAGGGATGCAAAGTGCTTGAAGAAAGAAAAAATATAAAATAAAATGAAAGCATGGCTAGATAAATGAAGTAAATCAATCACATGTAAAGAGAAGCATTTGTTGATAAATTACGTAGTAGTAGTGTGTTTTTTTTTCAATGTACCTTAAAAAATAATATTGAAATCATTGTAAGTGGAAAAAAGAACTAAATAATGTGCCGATAATAAATGTGTGTAGTTGGAATAGTGTATAATTGACTACCAAAAGTAACTCATTGTTCATAAAAGTGATTGCATTTAAATACAACGAGACATAAATAAATATACAAGGTATATGTAGGAAAGCATTGTAAGTGACTGAAAGCATTGTAAGTAGGTAAATGTAGGAAGGAAAAAAATAAATAAATGATATACGACTAAAATACAAATATGAAATGTATGTTTTTTGACATATAAAGAATTGCATGTGTTAAAATGACATATTAGAACATGAAAAAACTAATATTAACATTGATATTGCTAAGATTAATGTAGAGTAGAACAATGCGACAAGAAGATAAATGCAATAAAGAGAACACATTTAAAGTTGAGGAAAACTTGGAAATGTTTTTGTATATGTATATAAGATATGAAGTAAAAATCAATATATAAGAGTAGCCTCAAGTGTAGAAATTGTAGCTATAGTAATGCATAATGGAAATTGTTTGTCTGCATGTATGGCAAATGTTGCTAGGAAAAATATATATAGTTAAACTATTACAAAAAATAAGGCAATGTGTTTTTTCTAAATTCCTTCTATGCATGCCCCATTTTGGCTATTTCAAGGAGCAGTAAGTTGTTGGCTGCCGCAAAGTCAACATGTTCAAAGTGCATGATGATGACCTTCAATTGAGGCTTGTCTTTAAATGTTTCCATTTTAATGGAAAGTGTGAGTAGGAATTGCGTGCATTCAACCTTAGAGAATATTTCCTTGATGGCGGAAGGATCAGAAGAAAGTAAGTGCAGGTCCTTTGCAGCGATACCAAGGAGTTCAGTGGATGCATCCTCAAACGCGATGACTGCTTCAAGAGAGGTAGTGTGATCTTGAAGTTTCAGTTTCAATAAATACCTGTAGTCACAATCAGACAAGTCAACCTCACATTTGGGACAATTCCAACCATTGGTATAATTCTTGATGATTTTTTTCATGCATTGTTTTGAATCGGAAATTAAAGGGCAAGCAAGGTAGTAGAAGTTGTCAGCATCAATATGTGTTATGGTAGCCTTTACGGAAACCCATTTAGATCTTTCAGAAGGATGAATGTTTTCAACTTCAAGAAGGGTTTGTTTCTTTTTCATCTGGTTAGGAGAAGTTGGATATCGTGTAGTTAAGGACGGGGATGAAGTATGGAAGCCCTCTTTTTCAAACCATTGGGTGAGTTTGTGCTTTTCTGGTATATCTGGGTTTATGATAACTATGGATTTGGATGTAGTCCCAACTGTCTTTCCATTATACTCGGCTACACGACCTCCCTTGATTGCAAGCATAGGGTGGGCATTTTCAGAGTGCAAGGTAGATAGTTCTTGGCCTTCTACATGACAATGTTCTCCCCACAAAGTAACATCCATGCTAAAACCTGAGTTGTCCTTTATATGGACTGTTTTTTTAATAGTTTCTGAACCATCTTTCCTATGTATAGGGGTAGTAGGGGAAGTATTTGTGGCAACACCAATGATGTCAACAATGGAGTTGACAGGAGATGACTTGATATCTTTAATAGTTTTGAAGTTGAATTGCATTTGTGGAAGTAGAATGCTTTCTAGTGGAAAATGTTGAACAATGGAGCTTGGTTGCAAGAAGATTTCCCATTCATTTGTAAGATGGCTATACATCATGTTTGTTGGTTTGATAGTGCCTTTGGAAATGAGGTAGACATCGCCACGAAGCACTTGATCATAAAAAACATCTGTAGAATCATTAAAGCAAGTGATGTGTATTTCACCCCCGTCCTTATCAATAAAGTCAAAGCCGAAGACCTTCCCAGGGCCTTTTTGGTTAGTGAAGTGGCGGAGGGTTGATTTATCCTAGACATGACGCTTTATGGACCAATTTGAGGTGTAGGGGCTCAATGCATTGATAGGAATTGTTGTTTCAACAGTGGATGGTGAAGCACTTTGAAGAAGTGTGCATTGTTTCTTTTGAGGTGGTTCTTGCATTGAAGAGCATGGGGAAGTTGTTTCAAGAGAAGGTGGGAGAGATATAGTGATTGGGTGGCCAATCAATGATGCGGAGGGCTCGATGACGTAAAATTCATGTAGTAAGATAGACATGCGCAAGGGAAAAAACAAGTAAGAAAAAAAAAATAATGAATTTAATAAATGGGGAAGAAACGAAAACATAAGTTAGTATAATAAAAAATGAAACGTACATGCATTGACAAAGAATTGCACATGTCCATTTCTTAAGGTGTATAATGGACCCTTGTTGAAGTATTCCTGAAGCGATGAGAGAATTGAACTTTGATGGAAGCATGGTGTGGTGCATGTGTGTCCCATCATAGATTGTTGTTTGGTATTGTATGGTTGAGGTGCGAATAGATTTGACTTGTTCCACACCAAATATTTGTAGGAACGGTTGCATGTCGGAGGTTAGTGCAAGTAGTAATTCAATGGCATGTTCGGTCAAAGGGGTGGCCATTATTTGTTACCTGGGAGGAACAAGAAAATAAAAGGAAGTTAGGTGTAAGGGGAAAGTAAAAAAAGGGGGAATTAGGTGTTTCTAATAATTAGAAATATGATCAGGAACAACAAGCATTTATTTCCTAAATATAGAAACCATTGAAATAAATCAAGGCAATCTCTGGAATGCAGTGTGATAACCAATATTTACAAATTGATACAATAAAGTCAATATCAAAGCATATTATTCCATGAAATGATGATTTTGTCAAAACAAAGAAAAAGGAAGGGGTTTAAATAAAAAAGACATTTTCTTGTGTGGACATTGCGGTAGATGAGTGAGTGAAGCCATCCAAAATAATGTAACATGTGAGCAAAAAAAAATGCAATAAGGTGTAAAAAGTGTGTGATATGTGGAAAGTTGGTTTAGTGAAAGAGTCACAACATGTAGGTTATGTTTAATTATGAGTTAGGTAGTTTGTATTTATAAAGGAAAATAAGCGTAAAAGGTGCAACAAGTGAGTGATATGTACAAAGTTGGTTTAGTGAAAGAGTCACAAAATGTAGGTTATGTTTAATTATGAGTTATGTAGCTTGAATTTATAAATAAAAATAAGTGTAAAATGCCTAAAAGACCTTATGACCTTCCCCTGATATGTAACTAGGCCTTCCAAAAGGACAATTGATGGTGACAATGGTGTCCACACACCAATTAACTAGTGAAGGTAACAAAGAAGCAGTTCTACTGGCGATGGGGAAAATGTTCCAATCTAAAAGACTTGGCAACACCTCCCAATGGCAATAGCTGACTTCAGGAGTCAATTGCACCCACAATTGCTCCTTGGTGATGTCCTAAGTTTGGCCACTAAGATACCTTACGTCAAGTGTGGATCAGTGGTTTGGCCTGCACGGTATAGTGTCGTCTCCCTACAATGAGTTGGGTGACTCGTAGGGGAGAGCAGGGCAACTATACCTCGGCTTTAACCTCCTTGGGCACGATGCACTTCTGATGCGGATTTTCTTTTAACACTTGCTTACAGCAGGATTTATAAAGCACCCTATAAGTCAACAATGCTATGTTTCAAAATATACCTAATGAAAGTAGATTGGAGGGCATTAATGGATGCCTAGCCCAATCAATCCTACCTAACTAATTTTTGTTTTGTGACCTCATGTGGAGGATTTTAGTTGGTTGACAATTTACAAAGTTGATTTTAAGGGTCTACTTTTTATTAATGAAAGTAACAGTAAGCGTGTAAAGTAAAAGTAAAGTAAATGAAAATTTTGATATAGTGTGATATCCAAAATCTTGGTCATATTGAAACTTTATCAAATTATTTGTTATAAAACAATATAGGTCATTTAGTGTGTGCAAGTGGTGCAAAAACATGTAGTGCAATTTTAAAAAACAACATTTTAAAATTTTGACATAGTGTAGTATTTTATATATAAAAAAAAATTGATATTCATATTAATTAATTATGATGTTATAAAGTTGTAGTTAAAAAAATTATTTTGAAATTTAATTGAAAAACAATATATAAATCATAATTGTACTTATCAATTTTGTATTGTAAAATTAAGATAAAAAAAATAGATTAAGTTATAAGTTACTAAAAATATAAAGTAAATAAAAAAATGTATATCATTTTATAACATAAAAGAAATAAAGCTACCATACATCCATCTTAAACATTTATTTATTTCCATAAATAAAATCATAACTACTATTGATTAACAAAAATATTCCTATCTTAAATTTTTTCTTGAAATACATATTAAACCTAAATTTAGATATAACTATTTTTATAAAATCTAGCCTTAAAAATATTATAAAACTTGAATCCATAAACTTCTCAAATTTGAGGAAGAAATCTCATCTCTACTTCATAACCACTTAAACTAATCTTTAAAACTTCACTTTTAATTTACTTATAAATTTTTTGAAATATTATATACCTAATATCATTAAAATAATAAATATAAATAATACAAACTCAATTTATTATAAAAATATAATTTTAAATTATACAAATTTTATTATCATTAAAATAATAAATATAAATAATACAAACTATTTTATTATTAAAATATAATTTTAAATTATACAAATCTAAATATTAATTACCAATACAAATTTAAAAAATAAAATAAAATATTTTATCTTACCTACAGAATACTATCTATGTTAAACCCCCATATTATGGATAAAAGAGCACCGGACCTGTTAAGGAGCAGAAGTACCTCAGACCTCATAACAGATCCAAGGTTAAGATGGATTCAAGCTAGTTACTAACAATGTGCCTCTGACATATTTACTTCGTGTTCATCCCTGGATTCGGCAACCACAATACACTTTCTTTTGACATTTGAAAGGAATAGGAAGTCAACAAAACAACCAGCCAAAGATCTTTCATATATACAAATTAACAAGAGTTATTCACACTCTAAATATCACAATCAAACCATATTTGGCATTTCAGCTCTATGGCATTATGATTATATGTTCCACACTTTGCACAGCAGCTGAAACGCGTAGCCAGAAATATATCTCCAAACCCAAATTATAAGAGGATATATTCTATAAATTTCCCCATTAAGGAACTACACTGTTCAATAGGTTGAATGGCTATCAGACAAAGAATTTAAGAGCTCTTTGTTATCAGTTGTTGTCCTATAAAGAAAGTTGAAGAAGGAAGTGTATTCTTGTCTAATTCAGTAAAAGAAAGCATTAACATAGAAAGATGCATCAATAAAGTACTTGGCACAGCTAGAGTAGTGGTTCACATCCTTAGTTATGGAGGAGATCTAAGAAGGGAATTTCTGCACTTGGAAAAAAGAACATTGAAATATAGGGTTTATGATTTGAATACTGTATTTCTGAGAACTAAACAGGCTTAATTGGTATATCAGTAATCCTTATTTTCAACTTAAATTAAAAACATAAATGGCATGTTTGAGGTAAAGAAATAAAGGGCACATATCCTATAAATCCACTAATCAAGTGATTTGATGATCCAATTGTTGGAGCATGATCAGATTATTTACAATCTCGTTTAGAATATATGTAGTGTGCCTTCTGATCTATCAGGCTCTCTTTATTTCTAAGACTTTGTAAATTATGTCAGGCAAAGTTGGCTTGAATTCAGGGTAGTTTCCTGTACATGGAATCAAACAAATTCAGAATTTGACAATCAAACAGCCTATCAGGGACTAGGGAATAGCTTTAGTTGCTAATTAGACTTTTCTCCCTCTCAAAATTCAAAATATATCTCTCGTTCAAAATGAAAATTCAAAGAAATTTCAATATATCAGTGACTTTTTCTGGAACATTTGCATTGTGGTGTATATAAAGTTTTTGGAAACTTGTAAATTGACATGAAATTTCAATCTAAAATGACTTGTTTAAATACTCCAAACTATTTAAAATTATAATGTTGTTGGGACGCGTACCCTAAGGATTATTAGTTTTGGTGATTCCGCGGTTGTTTGTAAGCGGAGTTATGGGTCAAAATAGTCTTAGGGGTGTCGGGGTAAGTCAAAACCCCTTTTTGTAATAAACCCACGGTTTAAATCCAGGGTTTAGGGTTTTGGGTGCCCATGGTTTGAAGCCATGGTTTTGTAATAACACGATGTATAAATAGGCATTTTTGTAAATAAGAAAGGTTAGGTTTTATGATGTAAGAAAGATTAAGGCGAAGTTAAGGCTGATTTTGTAAGGAAAGGTTAAGTCCCAGCTGTGTGCGTGGACGACCTCTGCAGCTGTGTGCGCAGAGGGTTTTGTAAGAAGATTGAGAAAAGATCTGCAGCTGTGTGCGTAGAGGCCTGCTGCTGTGTGCGT
>LPNX010026380.1:4150-49723 GCA_001517045.1 Pseudotsuga menziesii | reverse complement strand
TCCCTCTCTGCTTGCAGAAACCTGATTCTGCAGCACCCCATTGTTGTTTCGGGTGAGACTGCAACCTGTGCGCAGGTTGTTGTCGAAAGGGCCAACACAATGGGTCTTTTGTTGGTGCGACATAAAAGGATTAAACCCGGGTCTGCCCTATTTCCCAACAAATTGGTTCCGTTGCCGGTTGAACTCAGTATCTGCTCAAGAGGGGTTTACGTCGTACCTCGAGGGCTATGTTCTGGAGGCCCTCTATGACGGAAATCGATGATTGGTTTGCTGAGACTTATCTGCAATTCACGCAACAAGAGAACACAAATTCGTGTTGTAGCGCATGTGAATTTTTACAAAGGTATGTTTTTTGTGATGCTTATGCAATTTTTTTTAGTAGTATCCACATAGAGTTGCACCAGTGGTTGTCTAGGTTAACAGAAAGAAGGACGAACTGCCAAGCTCGATGGGTTCCCACGTGGACCCCCACAAGGGTCAATCTTGTGCAACATGTGAACAACAAGGTATCCCACGCTGTTGATTTCTGGACGACGCGCACATTGGAAGCTTTCGTAACAGAGTTTGCCATTAACACAAGTACCTCCTTCAGCGAAGCTGAACGGCAGTTCTTCAAAGGTCCCCGTGGTAAGTTTTTGAATTCATTAAGCTTGCAGATTAAAATACTATTGGCTGAACAGGGTATATTGTGGTTTGAATCAGACTACTAGCTTCGTAGTACTAACATATGTTTGCAAGTGATAATACCTTCGACGAGCAAAGTGGTTTGCTGCGAAGTGGAAAAAGGTACAAAAGAGATTTTGACTCCTATTCCTTAGGTCAGGCTACCGCGTCTTCCCCTGTAAATTCTAAAGAGTCAGGCTCTGAGGAAATCCCTTCGCTTGGAAACCCCCCTGTCACCCCGCAGCGAAGCCCTGTTACCCCTGAAATTCCGTCGCAGTCTGACAGTCAACCAAGTCCGAGTATTCCGGCCACAGGTCAATCTGCCTCTGTAAATCCCCCTCCCTCGACATCCGGTCCCCCTCCCAACCCTCCCAGAACTGCCATGGCCCACCTGGCTGATGATATTAAGTTGCCCATCTTCAAAGGCACGGGATCCAAAGACCCCGAACAGTTTTGGTTTTTATGTGAAGCAGTATGGAACACGAAGAATATTACAGACCGAGATGTGCGAACCACGTAGCTCATTACTTCTTTCCGTGACCGAGCTTTGACCTAGTTCATGAAATTCTCCAGTACTCAGAACCCTACTTTAGATGAGATTAAGGCAACCCTCACCAAAGAATTTAAGAAGCCTAAATCCGAATCGCAGAGCATCACTGAGCTCAAAGAGATTCAACAGCGGCGTGGTGAATCCGTGTGGGACTTTGACCAGAGATTCAAAGTTCTACTAGACCAAGTCAGCTTTACCATTAGTCCTGCGTAGCACAAGGAATGGTTTCTCGCAGCATTATTACCACATATCCGAACTCCGCTCATGCAACAGAAGATTGCTGACCAGCAAGAAGCTTTGGAAATTGCAATGAAGCTAGAAACCTCCCCCGTCGGAGATGATTCCGGTCTTGATCAAATCCAAGCGCAGCTAGCAGCCATGGCCCTGGAGCTCCGTGATATGAAGAAGGCTAAAACTAGTTGCGAGGAGGTCTGGTGTACGCACTTCCGGACAGAAGGTCACGATAGGGACCAGTGCCCTGGGGTTTGACCCTACTTAAATACGGGTGCGCCCAACCAATTCAATCCCGGTGTTCTATATTGTGAGATTTGTCGAACCACTGGCCAACATCGCCCTGAAAACTGCCATCTTCTTCAACGATATGTTCAAGTTCCCAAGAACCCCTATTGCAAGTTCTGTAAGTCAGTAGGGCATAATGAAGAAGAGTGTCGTAGCTATGACCTCATGCGAGAGCGCATCTCTGACGTCTACCGAGTGCAAAATGAAGTTCAGAATAATGACGGCTATGGTTACCGCGGAGGTGCCTCTGGAAGAGGTGCCTTTGGAGGTCGCGGCCGTGGTGGTATGCCCGGGAGAGGTCGAGGCCAGGTGGTGTGTTACAATTGTAACCAAGATGGCCATTTGGCTGGTGACTGTCGGAACCCCACCACAACCTATCGATATTGCTGCGCAGTAGACCACGTGATTGAACAGAGTCCCCAGCTCATAGAAAAGATTCAGGAAAACAACAGTGGCCCTACCCAGACTATTCAGTTGATTTCATTTGAGCAGAGACCGACTGTAGCCATCAATGTGGTCACCCGAAGTGGCGCCAGGATGCAAATTCAGCATTCGCAGAAACAACTTGTCGAGGTGTGCGTGCGTAAGGCCCCCGCGCAAGTCCCAACACTTAATACTGCGCAAGACCAAGCACTAGTCAAGGCGGCTCCGTGCAATATTGTTGACCCTCACACACCCGCAGTACCTGCGCAGCAACCTCAGCAGGCCTCGCAGCTGCAAGATGCTTCGCCGGATAAAGTAAGTACACTCTCCTCCTTTTTACAGAGTTGTATGAAACTCTTAAGGAATCAGAATGCTTTAAAAGAGCTGCAAAAAGTTCTTGCTGTCACAGACCCTCAGAGAGGAGTTGATCAGGAGAAAACTGTTAGTCATATCCGAAGAACGGGGAGGGAAATGAGATTGAATGTGCAGATAGGGGAATATGATATGACTGATGTCATTTTGGATCTTGGATCAGAAGTTAATGTCCTACCCAAGCAGACTTGGGGACAAATGGGAAAACCTTCCCTGGCTTGGTCACCTATATAATTGAGATTAGCTAAACAACAACAGATTGTGCCCCTAGGGAGACTTCTTAGTGTTCCCATAGATCTTGATGGGGTAAGCACTCTAGCGGATTTTGAAGTTATCGAGATCATTGATGACAACAACCCTTATCCAGCCTTGTTGGGAATCGAGTGGGCCATGGAAAATGCTGCAATCATCAACCTTAAGAGGAGACAGATGACCTTCGAAGGAAATGGTCTATGAGTTATCATACCCCTCGACCCATCCCAAGGAGAAAGATATACAGAACCAATCAAAGACGAAGGGGAGCAGGATACTCTAGACCACATCTACAACATTACAGCCCAGGAAACAGATTATGTCGAGCCTGATGCCGATGGCATACTAGATTGGCAATGTGATAGCTCCTGCATGTCTGATTCAGACGATGGTCTAGAGAATTGGCAGAATCGACTGTATGAGCTACATGGCCATAGGTGCGCGCAACTCACTAAGTCTCTTAGATACCTTAGTGCACAGCCCAGAAAGTTGCCTACCTATGTTAGGTTGACTGACCCTGGAGAATTTATTGTACAAGCACCTCAGTCATAGAGCATGCAGACTATGAAGACAACATTAGGAGCTACAGCAGCAGGATGGACCGATCACAACAAGTCTACCCCCAGTTGGGAAGCTAGCCAGAAGTTTCTGCGCCTCAACTTCATCAACCACGTCCAAGATGTGCGAAGTCAACTCATTGGGCAGAATAGCCCTCAGAAACATTTGAGGCACAGATATGCAGCATGGGACACCATACCTCATGAAGAGTGGGTGCATAAGTTCATACACACCTTCAAACCTCTAGCACAAAACTGGTATATGGAGGCCGTGCTCCGACATGGAATTGAATACCAAACCAAGGGGCAGAACCAAGAAGCTGGCCCATCAAACCTAATAGTCCTGTCATCGGCATTCCCAGGACGGGTCGAAGGGCAATACTGTGCCAAGGGTGCTTGTTGTCACGAAGCTCACAACCAGATCCTACCGACGACCACAACCACAGCGAGGCTTAAAATCCGACCGTTGGGAAGCAGCCAATTTGGCGGCGGTAGTGTTTTAATTACCTTAAATGCCTGTACTAAGACCAGTATCGGAAATCGAGCTCCACTTGGACAAGATTTTCGTCAGATTTGGTGCCTTCAATGCGCCGTCCTGCCCGATTTGATTGATGGCATGTATAAGAAGATGCCCAAATTAGGGAAAATTGTATTCTGCATTTCTTCAAGATTTACGAGTGAACCCATGACAACAGAACAAGAGATTGACGAATTGGTCAGAGAATTCAAGCAAGAGGGTCTGATAAGCTGCTCTAATTGGCCGCCTGCCCTTGGTCCCTGTGAAGAACCTCACCCAGCACCACCACGGCCGATGCAGACACGGTCTGCTAGGAAAAATTGCAGAACTGAAGTTCGCTCCAAGCGAAACCAAGACCGGCAAAGGAAAACGGGGCAAACACCAGCAGATCACCCTATGGATCCCACCAGTTCAGCACAGGTCCCAGCCGAGGGTAGGGAGAACATTGCCCCACCGCGGCCACCATATTTACAACCTGTTCGCCCAGGTCACGCGTTGCCCTGTCGAACAAAGCAGTTCACGTTAACCACACCCTCGCTGCCACAAGGAGTTCAGCTGATCGGAAGCATGATAGGGAAGATCGATCGGCTGAAGTACAGTGATCACGACATAAATGACCATGGAAAGTTTCCACAGTTTGAACCAGCAGAATACTTGCATTGCGTCAAGTACCTAGATCATAAGGTCACACTATTGGAAGTGCAACCATGGGCTGCAGGTCTGGACAAAGCTGGCCTACTCAAGATGCTTGATATTCCCCATTTCGGTCGCGGCATACATGTGACTGTAGTGACCAAACAGTTGCTAGCATTAGTGCATGATGGCTATTTATGGATAGGGGACCAGCAAATTCCTATTGACGCTACACTCATCCATAAGATCACAGGTTTACCAATGGCAGGACCTGATCCAGGAACTGAATTTCCGTCCAAACATGACGATACAAAGCTCGTGCAAACTATGAAAGAGCGGTTTGGCCTGACAAAGGGGAAACGGGGATATCACACTTCCGCAATTTAGGGACAGCCCATTCACTTTGCAGCTGAACTCTTAGCCTGCAAACTCATACGGAAATGCAGGCCAACTGAAGTACCTGCTCCGGTTATCCGGATTGCTATGAACTGCGCTGAGGGGTATACTTATAATTGGGCCGCCTATCTTGCGAAGGAGTTCCTGGAGGATGCCCGCGATGCACAGGAAAAAGGTAGACCTTTTCATTATTCCTGGCTTTTAATACTTATTGCATTAGTTGGGTGGAAAGAACCCACTGAAGCCCAGTTTGTAGAGTTAAACCCAGGCATGCCAGGGGCAGCGAGGTACACCTCCCTATGGATATCCTCAAATAAGGTATCTCAGCAGATGACGAACACTGTGTTCGTCTTTTATGCCATGAGTATCCACTATGAGATTGTGCGAACACCATGGCTTACCAATGAGGTGTTCTCTAAATACGAGGGCGCCACGACCTTTTCATTCAAGCCCGTGCAGATCCACAACGTCAATGCTTTAAATTACCATATGTAGTTACTGAACCAGTTATTAGGGGTATAGTTCAGCACTGGCCGACTAACTGGCTGAAAGATATAGGAACAAAACCGTCTATTCCAGTTCCCCCAGCTACCAATATTGGCCTAGGTACCAGTCAGGCGTAGCAGCAAAACCCATCGGAAGATAGCGAAGACCTAAGTGATTCGCAGATGGATGACGATGGCCAGGGTGGAGATGGTGGATAGGATGAACAGGATGAGGAGTTGATCAAGACCATATCAGATTCTAACCCATCAACGAAGCGCAAGTCACTAGAAGTAGCAGAGGTAACCAAGCCATAGTCCCGCAAAAAGTCAAAAGCGTCGAAGGACAAATATATTGAAGAAGAGGCCACTATAACGCTGCAAGAGCTGGAGCAAGCTCTAGAACATTCTACGGGAACGCTTACTAAAAAATGGTCAGAATTTGCAGAACTGCATCTTACTGGGCTCTCAGGTATAGCAAACAGGGTTTCGGAGCTAAAAGAATTAGCAGCAAAATCAACACACAGTACTGCGACAAGTAGCACTACAGCACCTAGGCAGCAGGATATTCGGCAATGGCCACCCAGAGATCACCAAGGACAGGTATCAAGCGCAGCTCTGATACTGCCCGATACAGATTCCCGGTCCCAGACGAGTATGACCGTAGGGCTCGATTATACAAAGATGTCCATGTCAGAACTGCACCTCTGCCAGCTCGCTATTACAAAGGAGATCCATGCACGAGACCAATTGTCCCAACTTCAATTGGAAGACACCATTAAACAAAACAAAACCTTTGCAGCACGCATAGAAGAAGTAGCACAACAGAAGAAAGAGGCTGAACATAAAACAACTACGCTGATGCAAGCACTGGACGAGGCATGTCGGAGTCTTTCTGACTGCGACATACAGGGAGTAGAGGAACCAGAGCAGAGAATCGCTAAGCTGAGAGACTATGCCCAGCAGGATCACAGCGAGATTGAAAGGATGAAGACAGAACACCAGCAACAGATCGTAGAACTTCAACTGCGCATCCCTCCCGAGACTCCACCAGAGGTCCGAGAACAGCGCCATCAGGACATCAAGGCTTCAGCAGCAAAAATATCAGATAATGTGGCCAGTGTCGCAAAACTGATGGAAGATATCATAGAAGCTTGGGTGAACCTACAGGACCATCCAGATGTAGGTAAGATCCAGGAAACCCTCAAGTTGCGCTAGGATGAATTAGATGCAATCCGAGTAGAAATCAAGACGCTGCCATCTATGCAGAAGATGGCTAAAGTGAAGCACAGCAAGGAACTCCAGCAGGAAATTCAGTCCTGCAGGACGAAGGTAACGCTTCTGGAGAATGTGTTACAACCCCTGGTTGATGAAGCATTGGAATTGAGCAATACTGCAGAGAGCCAGCTCAAACTTTTGAAGACCTATGACACTTTTGCGCAGGAACGGCCTGATACAGAATCATCTTCAGTGTTACAGGAATTGGTGGAAAAGGAGAAAGCCGCTGATGATATACTACACAACCTCACTAGTCGCTTCCAGACTCTTGCGCAGAAGATTCTCCCACCAGAGCCCTCGCAGAGTGTCCTGGGACGGGCCACTAGTGAGTCTTAGGGGCCTGTTGGGATGCGTACCCTAAGGATTATTAGTTTTGGTAACTCTGCGGTTGTTTGTAAGCAGATTTATGGGTCAAAATAGTCTTAGGGGTGTCGGGGTAAGTCAAAACCCCTTTTTGTAATAAACCCACGGTTTAAATCCAGGGTTTAGGGTTTTGGGTGCCCATGGTTTGAAGCCATGGTTTTGTAATAACACGATGTATAAATAGGCATTTTTGTAAATAAGAAAGGTTAGGTTTTATGATGTAAGAAAGATTGAGGCGAAGTTAAGGATAATTTTGTAAGGAAAGGTTAAGTCCCAGCTGTGTGCATGGACGACCTCTGCAGCTGTGTGCGCAGAGGGTTTTGTAAGAAGATTGAGAAAAGATCTGCAGCTGTGTGCGTAGAGGCCTGCTGCTATGTGCGCGGCTGTTAAGGACTGAAGGGATCTGTAGCTGAGTGCGTAGATCGAACTGTGGTTTTGTAGCAAGTTGAATAAAACACAGTTTGTGGACGTAGCCCCTACACTAGGGGTGAACCACGTTATATTTGGTGTTGTGGTTTCTTGTGTTGTTTCTATTTCTGTTGTCTTTTATGTATTAATAACTTTATACATTTGATAACTTAGATCACTGCTAATAACAAGCTTCGCTGTGAATTCCCTATAGTGGGTTAAGCAAGTCACGGTTGTTTATCTATCTGCAAAGTTGTATAAAAGTGAATGACACAGCTGTGTAATTATTGATTGATAAGTTAGTAAAGGCTAAGGTACAGTAATATCCCTCTCTGCTTGCAGAAACCTGATTCTGCGGCACCCCATTGCTCTTTCGGGTGAGACTGCAACCTGTGCGCAGGTTGTTGCCGAAAGGGCCAACACAATGGGTCTTTTGTTGGTGCGACATAAAAGGATTAAACCTGGGTCTGCCCTATTTCCCAACAAATGTATTGATATGAATTTAAAGAATCTTGTGTTCTTTAATGAATCTATAATGTCTTTTAGGCCTCGAGTGATTTTCAGGGACAGATTCCAGAATTGCTTGGTTATTCTCTCGATCTTGTCTATTACATAGTAAAATGATTACAGAATTGTGTTTTAAGTTTTAACCTAATATCCTATGGTGGCTTAAAATATTCGGAACTTTGAGGTATTATTAGGATGCTTAACTAAAATCTATAAAATGCACATAGGCAAACGAAACGTAGCTATTCTTGGGCATCGTTTTCACACTAAGATTTCTAGTAAACTAACTTAACATGTAGTTGATGTCCACCAAGAAGCATGTCCCACCAAAATGAAGAAAAAGAAACAAAAGAAGTTAATGGACAAAAATGTGCACTCGATTTCCATTCGCAAATGGAGGTGAATTTACGACGGGCAGATGGAGAAAGAGAACCAACAGAAAGGCCAACAAATCAGAAGTATATGGAAATGGTAGCGTTTATATTTGAAAAAAGGATTGTGATGACGCCCAAAATCGATGTGCAATGACATGTGTCCATATACTCGTGTACACAATAGTAACACTGCATGCGCATCTTGCATGCCGCCTAGATGGCAGGAAAAAACTCACTGTTGTAGCACAGAAGCACACCATGAATACACTTACTGTGAGGTGATTTGCAGTTATCTTATAAATTCAATTTTGTGTAGATAGTAGGAAAAATTCCCCACATCAACCAACCAAGCATGTCTGGCTTGTTTGCTCAGCGGTGGAAGCAAGTTCCAGTGGAGCTAAATTACCTATATCAAACAAGAGGAAAAGATTGAGAACAAGAGCTCTCTACTTGACTGGCTGGACTGCAAACATGGAATGTTCTTCTAGGCATACGCAGCATGCAAGGCTATGGCAGAATGAAATTTGAATACTTGCTGTCTGCTAGTGATAACAGATTCTGAAAAAATTCTGAATAGCTTGATTGAATTCAGAGTTAGCACGCATGTCAACTCAGCCTTTGCTGGAGAGGTTTGGTAAAGGAAGGGAAGATACGATTGTGAAGAGGGGAGGTGAAGAGATTTCAACTGTGGATGGAGCAGACAAGATCGAGGTTCGAATTCCTTCCGATGGTGAGAAAGAAGGGGAAATGGGTGTTCAGTCTTCTTGGCTGGTTACAAAGCCCATATCAATGGCAGGACCTAATGAGGTCGATATTCAGAGGACTCGTCAACTGGAAGAGGTATGACTTTTCTAAAACCAAATGCAAGGGTTATATATTTGCATAAAATTGCATGTGTTTGGGTGTTTTAATGTATTATGTGATGACTGCGTGTAGTTTTTAGTGAGTGCTGGGCTTTACCAGAGTTCAGAGGATGGTTCCCTAAGGAAGGAGGTTTTGGCGCAAATTTATCAGGTCAGTGAACCTTGTATATTTTTCTATAAAATTCGTGTATGGATTATGAAGAGATCTTAAGCATTCATAAAATTGTTTTCTTTTCTGGTTAAGGTTTCGAGCACGAGGAAGGTATGATTGTTTCGTGATTTTCCAGATTGCAAAAGCTTGGGTCAAGAGGATAACTCATGAAAGAGGGTATGGTGAACAGTTGGGGAAGAAGCAAATGCTAAAATCTATACATTTGGGTTTTATGCTCAATTATTTTATATTTTATTTTTTTCCAAAATAAACCATATTCCATACCCCACCATTGAATGTAACGTAGACCGAAATACTATGTTTAAATCAGTTTTGCATGCTTACATATTCATTATTGGGATGCTTAATCCGGCCGGTTTAACAAAGAAGCTAGAGCGTGGAGTCCTGGGTATGTTTACATCTTCCAGAAACTTGAATTACAAGCCTTTGGAGATTAATTTTATGATTACTTAGAACTTGGTTCAATACAAATTTGTTTTATGGAAACATTTACAGCACCTTATCAAGCCAATTAAACCCTGAATACAGGGTGTGTGTTTGACCTTGAATACATCCCTGAATTAGTTGTTGACAAGGGATTTCCCTTGAAATCTCAAAACATCTCTATTTCATTGTATTGTTTTAGACTGTAGTCGTAGCATGTTAGAGGCCTACTCAATTTGTTTATGTTACTGGCACTAGTTTGAAACCTACTGTGAAGCAATTATTTGTTTATTTATTGCTTAAACACAGATTTTTTCAGTTAGGTTTAGATGCTCTAAAAGTACAGATATGTAGCCTTCTACTCTTGTCCAGAATTGTATTGAAGATTCTATGAATCCATACTTTAAGCTGAAGAAGAAGTTGATGAACAGGGAAGGATACGTGAATCACTCCTGCTGTACATTTATAGGAAGATGAAAAAATACCTGATAACACTGCTTCCTCTAATTATTTAGTAGACCTTTCCAGGTTAATGACTTCAATAAACTTTTCCTGAACTTTTCCCGTGTTGTTATAGTTACCTTTTCTGTTCTTGCACCAACAACATCACAACATCACATTGTAGTTATGCTCGAGCACAAAATATGGTATAAATATATATAATTATATATAGAATGAATGACTGGAAGAAATACAACATAGCTAGGATCGGCTGGAGAGTATTACCTCAGAAGACTGGCATATGCATATGCAGAGTGATGGCTGGATTAAGCATCCCAATAATGAATATATAAGCATGAGAAACTGATTTAAAAATAGTCTATCGGTCTACCTTCAAATTCACATTTAATGCAGGTTGGCAGGTTGGTGCATTTATATCGATGCTCGGATAAGTATTTATGTTTCCTGTAAGAGAGCAGGTGCCAATTTAAATGGGCAATATTTTCAACTGACAAAAATACCAGGTAGTAGATGAAGAGATGAAGATCAATCATGAGCATATCAAGCAAATCAAGATGAAGGAGCCAGATGACCCCAATCGTCGGACGAAAGCATCCTACGGCTGGGAAAAAAAAAGCATTAAATTGGGGGAGTCGACTCCCACTTGTTGAAACGCCTTACTGTGTAAAAATATATTTTTTGTAAAGTGAGGACTTGTAGAAGTTATAGTCTTTATATTTATGATTATATGTATAGAGTATATTTTTAATTTTGTGTTAACTATGATTAAAATGTATTAGAATATTATATGTGATATTTTTTATTTAATTGCAATATATGATAAAATGTATTAGAATATTATATGTTTACAAAAGTATCTATGACAAGGTATTTGCAAAGATATATAATTATTTAAATTTAAATTATTATAAAATAAAAATCAAGATATTTTTTATTTAATTGTAATATATGAATTTAGTTTTAAATTAAGATTTAAAACCATTTCCAATTAGTTAAAAGTTTACTTTTTATTCATAAAGTAAATAGTCAAATAAATAAATTTATTTTCTTTTATTTAATAATATATAGAAAGTCAAAATAGATTTACATTTCTTAGTGATTAGTGACAACTGCAATTCAGCATAGGAGTGAGTGAATACTCTAGCACGAGGGTTAAATAGAGACAAGTGCAAGGTTGCAAGGAAATAGGAATGTTGTTAACAACCAACATGGCTATCATGAATGCATGGAAGTTCTCAATGAAGAAAACACACAAAAAGAAGTCCCCAAGTTCTCGATTTTAGAGGGTAAAAGTTCCCAATAAGTTCCCAACCATCCGAAACAGTTTCCATTGGATTGGGAAAGATTTAAGAAGGTAAAAGTTCCAAATAAGTTCCCAACCATCCGAAATGGTTCCCATTGGATTGGGAAAGTTCCCTGGAACGTCGGAACTCCGGGAACGAGTTTCCTAAAATTCGGGAGTAGTTCCTGTGCTACATAGTAAATAATCATCGAAATTGTAATTTCGATTGCAAAAATTGCAATTTTGACAAGTTGCGTAATTTCAAATTTGGGTATTTAATCTAGGAAATACAATGATGATTGTTGAAATCAAAAAATTGCAAAACTCAATTTTGGCTGGAATTAGGAAGAAAAACGTCAAAATAATGGGGCGTTTGGTTTGTTGTTTATCATATGCTATACACCACAACATGTTAATAATATCAATAATAATCAATATCCCATGTTTAAGGACCTATCTTTTAATCACTAATAATCAATCTACCATGTTTAAGGTCCTATCTTTTAATCACTATATAGACTTAAGAAATCCCTATGCCTCTATTCATCAATATGCATGGTCTATAAGAACATTGATTTATTTCCAATTGGTTCTAAGAAGTGCTTGTAGTATGTGCAGGTTTAGGTGAGTGCCCATAAAGAGATAACCCAATGTGTTGTCAAAAAAATATGTTGTGCAAACTTTGTTTATTATTGTGGATTTCTATGCTTTACTAATTAAGCTTGAATGTAAATAGCTTAGACTTCAACTCCCCTCTCCTCTAAATTGTAATGAATCTAAATCAACCATGTATACAAGTAGTTTTCCATTGCGGTTCGATAAACAAAAATTAATTAATGAGTACCTTAGTGACCCATAGTTAACCTAGGCTGCCAATCTACCTCACATCTCCATCATTAGATCGTGAAATAAGGTAACTTCCCATATCCACTAAAAATAAAAAAGTGCTTATGTCCTGCCATTGATTTTCCTCTGACGTGATGGGGAATCAACTTGTTACATCTCACTCTCACCTAGGGATGGTGTCTCCTTGTGAGACATTGAGAATTGTAAACCTATGCCTTATCCATTGGGCTATGGAGTCATTTTCTTAATGAAGAAAAAAACTCCTAAAATTCCTTTCATTATTTACATTGATCACTTATTGTCTGAATCTGTTTGCATTTAATTTAACTTAGACAAAAAGCTTCAAAACAAACTGAAAGTCCAAAAACTGAACTAGGATGAATATTTACAATGAAATAACCCCAAGGTGTTCACAACTAAATGAAATGTTTTAGAAAATGCCCATTTATGGGTGCACCAAGAGACTCTCCTTCCAAATTCTAGAGAATAAAGGATTATTACCTTTTGTTGTTTCAATAATGAAAGCTCCCCGCCATAAATTGTATAAAAAATCCATGTTTTACAAGGCCTTCCCTTCTTTTATTCCATTTTAAAACTAGATCACCAGACATAAATGTCTTTTCCTTAGCTTTCCTTGTATCCCGATATGCTTGAAGTTTCTCACTTACATGCTCCCTTAATTATTGAACTTCAGTTAATTTATTCATTCTCATTTGTAGATGATTTGGCTCCTCACTAGAGCTCTAAGGTGGATTGGGAGAAAAACTTTAGCACCATAAACTAACTCGAAAGGTGTTGTATTAGTTGATCTTTTTGTACTTATCCTATCAGCATATAATGCAAACTTTAATCGTGAATCTCAAGACCTTTTTTTTCTAGCAAAGTTTTCTTAATTATTCTCATTAAATTCTTGTTTTATTACTCTACTAATCAATTAACCTGAAGGTAATATGTTGTAGAATGTCTCAAGTCTATATTATATTCTTGGAAAAAAAGAAATCATAGAAGATGAAGAAAAACCTTTGGCATTATTTTTAATGATCTTCCTCGAACAACCAAGTTTGAATAAAATATTTTCTTCCAAGAATTTCATGGAACAACCAAGTCTGAATAAAATATTTTCTTCCAAGCATTTCATGGCAATTGTCTTTGTAGTTGATCTAATTGGGATTTTTTCCACCCACTTTGTGAAAGTGGGTGAAATAATATGTTGATATTAAAATCCATTTGTGCCACCCATTGGATAGAGGGTGAATTGCACCAATCAAATCTAACCCCCATTTTTAAAAAGGTTCCTAAATATTGATGGGATTGGGATTGGGGGGTAGAGAAGATAACTTTTGTTTTCCAACAAACATCTAACATTCCACACATGATCTCAACCTTTGAATTACTTCAAAAAATAATACTAGCCAATAATATCCTTCCCTCAAAATTTTATAAGAAGTTTCTATCAAGGCATGATGACCTCCACAAACACTTTCTAAAACTCATTTATTAGCCTCTCAATTTCTTCTTCAACTACATAATTTAAGAAAATTCCTAAAATATATTTCCAATAAAGTTGTTTATTGATGCTACAATATTTTACTGCTTAAGCTCTAGAGATATAGCTCTAGACTTTTCAAATTCTAGTGCACATTGAAGATGCTACAAATAAAATATAATGTTCTTATACTAGGGAGATAAGGGATATTTTGCATTCATCTTTTGAGAGGTGTCCTGCATATTACTTGTAAACTCTTTGCTTTTAGATGTTGAATGCGATTTATGCCCAAAATGTTTGACTCAACTACCATCTTATCTAGTCCATGGCCTTTAATTAACTTGGTGGACTTTATCTCCAAATCGTACTCCTGTATTTTTGCAATCGATTTGTCTCTTTGAATGCTTTTAAAGATTTTCACAAGTGTATTTTTGCAATCGATTTATCTCTTTGAAGGCTTTTAAAGATTTTCACAAGTGCATATGCTTGCTTCTCCAAAATATTGTACTTTAACTCAACATCTCTAAGGGATTTATTGAAAAGGATATTGGTTTCTCATATCCTTTATGATTCTTTTGCAATAGTTCAACAAGAATAGTGTGTTTTGAAGCAAATCAAAAGACAAGAAAATATTTTCTTGTGTAACGAGGAATTACCAAAACAAGAGCTTCCACTAAGGATTTTTTAATTTAAACAGATAAACTTCTAGCTTCTTGTGACCACTTAATTTCATTTCCTTTTTTTTCCAGCATATTAGTAGTATATTTTACTAGCTTATAAAAATTAGGAATGAATCTTCTTTAAAAACATATTTTACTTAGAAAATATTGAATCTCTTTCTTATTTCTAGCCAAATTGATCAAATTTATGGCTTGCAATCTTTTAGGGTCAATCTTAACACCCTCCCCTGAAACAATGTTTCTTAAGAGATTTCCCTCCTACATAGAAAAATGTGATTTGTTAGGATTCAAAGGAAAACCGAATCTTCTATATTTCTCAAAGGTTTGGCAAAGGTGCTTCAAGTGGTTTTCGTCTGATCCAAAAAATACTATCATGTCATCTAAATATATGGCTATGAACTTATCATTTTCACCTACAAAATATATACCCATATCTCTCTAAAATGTTACCCCAACATTGATCAATAAAGAAGGAATTTTATCATACATGAAGGTGTCCCAATGTGTAGTAAATGTCTTATTTTCCCTGTAGGACATCCATTCCTAATTGATTATATGTAGAGAAATTATCAATCCTTGAAATTTTTTTAGCCCCAACTAACTTTTGCACAATATGATCCATTTTAGGAATGGGATAGTTGTCTTTAAGTGAGACTCTATTGATGTTTCTAAAATCCACACACGACCTTATTTCACCATTCTTCTTTCTTACTAGAACCAAATTTGCCACCCAATTGGAATACCTAAGATGTATTATAATTTTTACATCCAATAATTTTTTAACCTTCTTTTCTATCATGGGAAGAAGTAATTGTTCACTTGTCTCAACTTCTACCTAAAAGGATTTAATCCCTCTTTAAGTGGAATTTTATGTTGAATTATGCTCGTGTCATAAGTTTTTAAATCTTCATATTTCAAGCAAATATATCAACATATTCTTTAAACAACCAATCTTACCTTTACTTCTACTTAGGAGACAAAGATTTTTAAACTTTAATCATATTGGGTTGTTCAATTGTACCAATATTGCATTCCTCAATGTGATATGGCTAGGGCTGAAATAAAGGCTTGACAAGTACATCGTTTTGATAAAAAACTTTCTCCAAAGGTACAAATGCTCTAGGAATATGAGTGTTCTTCAATTGGATCATATTATGGTTTCCAATTTTATCATGCCAATTTGGATATGATTTCTATCCCTCATCCTTAGTACCTTCATCATTTTCTTCATCAGGATCAATATTACTAGAAGAAAACTCATTGATCATCTCTAGAAATTGTTTAATATGCTAATCATATTCAAAAACTTTCCATTGTTTCACATTGTCTACAATGGAGGATCTATACTTCATCTCAACTTCATAGTTTAGCTGGGGAATTTTTGGAGGCTTGAAAGTACTTGTTGGAATTGCTAGAGAATCAACCTTATGGTTGACACCTCTAGGAAATAGAGTTATGTTGAGAGCTGAGATTTTTTTTTATCAAACTAATTCAACACTTGACTTGTATGCTTTCATTATGGGATTCTTTTTCACATATTTGTTTCATAATTAACTCTGCATCACCAAATATGGAAACATTCTAAATTTTATTTTTTCTAATTTTTTCAATCCCCAAAGTTAGAGCTTCATACCTTGTCATGTTGTTTTTAGTCTCAAAATCCAAATTGTATGATAAAGAAATACTATCCCCAATAGGAGGAATGAAAAGAAATATTGCTCCAAATCTCTCTCTTGATGAAGCACCGTTAAAATATAATTTCCAAACACCCCATGCTCCTTTACAATCTACTTTATCTTCCAACACTGGCTCTTCAAGAGGTGGCATATGATCATAATCACTATGTATATATAATATACAACATTACCTTCCATCATCTTCTGCATACACAAGGAAATTCTTAGGATTTTTTGGATAACTAAGATAGTATGTGGACTTTGTCTCCCTAGTGGCATAAGTCATATCCAACTGTAATGTTCCTCCTAGTTTAGCTCCCCATGAACTTGACAATAACAACCCATGTTGCCAATATATCTACAACTACTACATCCATCATGATATTTTTTACAGGAACATGATCCAAAGTTACCACAAGATCCTTTATCATCCCAATTCATTTGACCTTCCTAGAGTCAAAATAATGCAAGTCTTGGTAAGGCCTTGTAATTTCTAAGACCAACTTATCCATTATAACTTTAGGCACCAAATTATGAGAGGCACCTGACTCCAACATACAGTAATGCACCAAATGATATAGAACCGTTAAAGTGATATAAAAAGGAGACACTTTGTCATTTCTTTCCTCAATATGAGATCCAAACATTACCAAAGGAAATTCATCCTACAAATTAAGGGTATATATGTGTAGAAAAAAAAGTTGGAGCATACACCACCTTAGTAATTTATTTATGACTTACAAGAATCTTAACCAACCCAGTTAAAGGAATAGGGATTTTAACCTTACTAAATTCATGGGATAAACTGAAAGAACTAATTGTCTTTTCATCATCTTTGTGATTTATTTCTTTATTATATAACTCTTATTTTCTCGATTTCTTGAATATAACATATATTTATTTTATATTCTTCTTTTATCGAGGAGGATCATTTGGTGTTATTGTTTAATCATTTTGTTTCATTGCACCAACCCTAGGATGAAGATCATACTTCTTGTGCAATTTTGCATGCAAAGCATCAACAAACAGATTGAATTATGATGAAAACAACTTTTCTTTTTCATTTTTAACCTCTTCTGAAAAATAATGATTGGAACTCAAAGAGTTCTCATAATTTGCGAGAGTTAAATGTGCAGCCCAACTTCATCTTTCATCCAATTCATATAATTAGTGGGGGTTTTAGGATTAATTAATTAATCCTCCCTTGACCACCATAGTCTAATTTCCATTTCCTAGCTTAGGGGTATGATGATGCTTCACTAGTGCCATGGGGAACTCATATGGGGCCACCTACCACATGTTGCACTAGTTTACATGAGTTTGGGATCTCTAGAGAGAAATCCCTATAATTTAGGAACCCACACTCAGTGCCACTAGCAGTCACTAGTATTTGACCCTAGTCTATGTTCAGTCATGCTCTGATCAGCCACATTTTGTTCACCTTCAGTCATCCTAGTGCCACTTTTCCTTGATTTGAGGAAGTTGGGTGCATTTTCTCACCTAACTCA
The DNA here is from genome assembly GCA_001517045.1 of Pseudotsuga menziesii. Classification (NCBI taxonomy): domain Eukaryota; kingdom Viridiplantae; phylum Streptophyta; class Pinopsida; order Pinales; family Pinaceae; genus Pseudotsuga; species Pseudotsuga menziesii. The sequence goes on along the minus strand of LPNX010026380.1, from coordinate 32,031 downwards.
GTCAGTTAACTGAATGTGAAGTGATTTAGTCATCCAGAGTTGCATTAGTGAGTCTGTAGTGGTGTTTTTCCACAGTTAAAGTTATTTGGAGTCAGTCCAAGTAAGGGCATTCGAATCATAGCTAGTATATTCGAATTCTCCTCACCGTATCATCATTGCTTTACAGAGAGGTTGATGATAATTCATGTAATGTTATATTGACCAATTTTGTCTCCTCGTTGTTCAATTTTTCACCATTAGTGTTTGGTCAGTTTACACTGAATTGTTTCTCTCCCCTACAACCTTCTTTCACAGTGAATTCATTCAGGCACGAGGATCCTAAGCTTCACTAAATTAAACACTTTTTAGAGGTTAAAATTACAATTTTTTTCCACCAATATGGAATTAATTCCTTGAAACAAAAACCTTAGAATTAACCCTTGAATTGAAAATTAGTGCTCCCAATATCATGGTTAAATTACAAGTAGTTTGAAAACACGTCCTTAAGAAATGGTACCATTTTGGACAAAAGCCTTGAAATCAACCCCCGAATCAAAAGTAGGTGCTACTAGTAGTAGCACCCACTTTCTTTCGAGTTAGCATTTTAGAACTTAAAAAAATAACGTGTTTGGACGGGGAAATTATCATTATTGATACCCACATAACCATATTTTGTAACGCAATTTAAAAAAAAAAGAGAAATGATTGAAAAATAAAACAAGAAAATTATCAAGAAAAAAACACAATTAAAAGATAACAATAAAAAACATATGATTGGAAAAAAATTAAAAAACAAAATACAAAAATAAAATAAAATGGAAGCGAGGAGATGGGGGGGGGGGGGGTTCTGGGATCATCCTTTCCTCACCATTTCCCTTCCCTTTCCTTCCCTACCTCATGGCCACACCCTCATCTCCACCCCCACCCCTGCCCGCCTCCATCTCTCCCCCCTCATACGAACTTCTACAAGCGTTGGTATAAGGTGTTGCTTATAGGGGGTCGAGGGGAGGGGGGTGATTCTAGGAATATTCCACCCCCACCATACTAGGTTTATCTTTAAATAAATGCATGGTTGTTCATTGTCTACAATGCGTGGATCCATAACTATGTTGGGTTGGGCATTAAATTTCTTCAAAATCACCCTAATGCCTTCTTTAAGGAGTCATTGTAGCTCATGTATTGTATTATGCTGGAAGGAAGAAATAAGAGGAGATTTATGTCATGTCCCCATCCAAATAAGACTACTTCCAAATAGTGTTTCACCAACCTACCAGTTCCCTATGTTGAGGTGGATACATAAATTTTGTAATAAGGGAGATATTGGACCCAAAAGGACCATAATTACCATATTCACATTAAAATGGGTCACATAAATAATAAATGTTAAGAAAATAAGGTGGCATTGGTTCATGGATACAATTGGAAGCTTGCGGAGTCTTTGGGTGACTATATTCCCCTATACAATTGGCATGACCTTCATCCAAATTCGAACCCATGAGGAATGTAACATTCTTCGAAGGTGATGTGGTGTCACATGGCCTATCATCAGCCAATGAATTCAAATTAGGAGAGGATAGTGACTCACATGGAAGAGGAAGAGACCGAGAAGACAATGTGTGCCACTTGGAAGGAGATTGCATGCACTCTTCGAGAACTAATGATGGAATATTCGATGACAAACATGAAAAATTCATACCTGATTGCATACCTATGAAAAATATGACATGATATGGCTAAAAATATCCACCAAGAGGGCACATTTGGGAGTTACAGATAACCATTCAAATTGGGGAAATAATTGGAGCATGAAGAAGAAGACAAGTGTCATATGAGTTACTAAACCACTAAGATGAGTTGGAGGAATCCCATGGAGGGAAATTTTACCTTATAAGGCCTCGTGAAGTTAAAAAATGATTTCAGGAGGAAGGAGAATAGATTTTGATCATTTTTTTATTGTCCTTTGGCATTTTGGAGAGCTTTTGCTTCTCCATTGCACGACGAGTGTTCACTCTCCATGTTTATGAACCAATTTTGAGGGAGTTGGATTCCTTTCCAAGTTGGTTGATGGAGAGGCCATTCAGACCTATAAATGGATCTGAATGAAGGTGTTTAGTTGCATGTTGAAGGTCTATACATATTGATTTCTCATCTATCTCCCTATTCTCTCATTCCTTCTTCTCCATTCCCCCATACTCTTATGTGATGGCACACTTGTTGGAGTGGTGTTTACGTCTTCCTAAATATATTTGATGCCAAATATTGGGTATATGATGTATGGATATGTACTCTTATGTAAATATTCTATGTAATTCGAAATAGTATAAATCCATGTGTAAAAAGCTTCCATTCTCATGCTTTTGAATCACTGGTTTTAATGAAATTGGCTTTAAGATTGAAATAGTTTATATCAGATTTGTATGAGAGATTTTATATAAGTTGGATGATGTTGGGACAGTAGTTTTTATGCTGTAGTGGGACATTATATTTTATGTTTCCATCTGAACAATTTATTCTACTTTTCATGTGTTCAATTTAAACTAGTAATGCAATTTCCCCATAAGCAAATTCCCTTAATGTTTCCATATAGATTCTGCGCCTCATAACCAAATTGCATAGATTAATAACCACTAATAATGAATTCCATTGATGTCTGATATACATACACATACACTGTTATGAAATTTGGTAGGCTCATACTTGATTTGGAGAGCCAATTTAGCCTCCACCCCTGGGGGGAATTTGAACACAATTTCCTAGGAAATTTGTCGCTTTTCTCCTTAGCCCCAAACCAAGTTGAAGAATCCTAAAGTCATATAAAAAGTTCTCATGGGTAATATTGGGATGTTGTAAGACTTTCCATATCCTTTCTTTTCAAGTTCGATACCATTTGGAGTCAGTTGGAATCTCCTACAATCATGACTCGCAAATCTCGAAATTGGCCAAAATTGTGCAAACTTGAATAACATGTCAAAATGATTTTTATGATTCAAAAATTGAGTGTATGAGGTCTATTAGGATGTTTTAAATCCCATAGTATCCCTCCATAATAATTTTGGAAAGGTTCAACAGTGTTTGCAACCAAACCAAGAAAGACTAGTTTATTGCTTTTTCCTAGTTTCGAAATTAAATAAAGTATTCAAGGAGGAGTAAGTGTTTGTGAAAAGTCCTCAGTCACACCATATTATGAAGACACATACATCAGTTTGTTAATCCTATCAGAACCTAATATCACTTATGTTGGTACCAGAATTTGCTCCATCAAAAATTTTGGATTCTGACAGCGAATGTGCAAAAAGGGACCCTGATTTTCACTACCGAGAAAGTCATGAGTGTTTTGGTGTCAACCTGGTTATTTTGTCATAGTCTCAAAGCCTCATTTTCATTAATTTGTATATTATCTGGCCTATGATATTTTTGCTAACCTTAAGACGATTCTTGTCAAATCTTGGTCAGCATCCTTATGTCAATCCTACAATTTACGACAACTTTTCCAGACCATAATTCTTATTGTCAAAATTATTATTTGTCCCATTATGTCAAGTCTAAAAAATGGTTTATCCTCCAAATACCCATTTTATGGTTAAGATATTTTGTGAGGTTTCTTTGACCATATTTTAAGTGCCATTGTTCATGCTAGTTCTATTTTAAAATAGAATAAAATAAATTGTTATTGTAAAATCATTTTTATATTTAATTTTATTATAATAAATTTTATTTATTTTTATTTTGTTTTATTACTTTGCCAAATAAAAATATCATAGGTATTTTTCCTACAAGATTCTAAGTGGCATCGTGCTGGGATTGTCTTAAGCATTAATAGTTATAGCGAAATTTCACCTTCAAGCCTTTCCAAGTCAAAATGCAAAGTGTTGAAGAGCGTCCACAAGGAGAGCAATCTTAGACCCATTTTTCCAATCGCTATGTCAAGTGCCAGGTTTGGATGATGAGGTCCATTCATTTGTTAAAATGTTTGTTAAGGAAGGAAGGAAGGAAATATTTTAACGTCCGCGAGGATAAGAATAGCCTATGGGACAGACCAACTCGCACACTGTTTTCTGCAATTCAATCCTTTGTCTGTTCAACTTGATGATGAGCGCCCCCAATTTTTTCACAGTCCCCTCGTTAAATAAATCATCCCAAGATTTATCCGCCAAGATATTTGCGTACCTGTCCCTATTGTCCTTAAAGGATTCACACTCTAAAATGAAGTGTTTTTGTGTCTCCACCTTACCAAAGGTGCAAAATATACACACTCTTTATGCCCAAGCTTCTTTTGGCCTTTTCCAGTGCCCGGTCTCACAACGGAATTGATGAGAATTAGCTCTTAATTAAGCAATGAGAATTTTGGCTTTCCAAGGTATATTGGCCCCTATGTACGCCTTTTGATGCTGATTGTAGGTAGGGTTAAACTCTTCAATATAATACTTTCTCTTTATCCCAAGTTTGCTTGTGAAACTTATTGATAACAAAATCCTTTATTTCTTTACTATTCATAGGACACGTGCTCAAGCACATATCCCACTTGCTAAGCCAATTAATATTTTGCCGCATCCAAGTCTGCTTTATTTTGCACAATATGTCGTTGAAGACAACCTTAGGCCATCTACCTTCTTCCATTTGCTCAACTATTTTTAGATATCTTACGAGTCTCACCATAGCGATTGCTTCAATAGAAGCCACCCCCATTTCACTTAGCATGATTTCGTATGGCACTAAACTCTTAATTTTGAACTTGCTTGTGATCATGTGTTTTTGAATCTTTTATATTTGCTTCCACTGTAAGTCAGAAGCACCGCTGGCCCAAAATTCACAACCGTAGAGAACAACCAGGATCACTAAGAGCCCAAAAAGGGTTTGCATAGTTTTCCAGTCCCATAACTCTGCCTCTTTGCACCTATTTTGGAAAGCATAAAATGCTTTCCAACCTCCAAGAGTTCTTTTTTTTTGGCAGCCTTCCCAACTCAAACTTTTGTTGAAGTTTATTCCGAGGTACTTGTAATCTTCCACTACTTCAAGGATATTGTATTCAGAGTAGAACTTATGTTGTTTATGTTTTCTTTTGCTATAGAAAACTACCACTTTTGTCTTGCTAGTATTTGCTTGCATCCCAACTGTTCTACAAAAGTGCTCAAGCGAAATCAAGTGCTCTTGCAAGCCAAGAGCAGAATTAGCAATCAAAATAAGGCCATCTGCATACAAAAGAAGCCTTATCACATACTCATCGATGAGGACGCCATCCCCACCCTCTAGGTTTAACCACTCTTCAAGTTTGTCAATATATAAGCCAACAAGGGTACGGAAAATGGGCACCCTTGCTTGACCCCAATATCACTTCCGAAACTTTCGGAGATACCATCTGATGTTCTGGTTTTGACTTTGACCTCCTCATATAGCCCGTGAACAACGTCTCTAAGATGTATAGTAACCCCAAGTTCCTTCATTCTGTGCCATAGTTTATCCCTGGGAACCGTGTCAAAATATTTTTTGAAATCGACAAAGCAGCAAAAGGCTTCCCCTTTTTTCTCCCACACTTTTTCAATGATGTGCCTTAAAGTAATACCATGGTCCACTATGGAATGTTTAGGTCTAAAACCTACTTGTCCTTTAGCACGCTTGTCCCTTTCTTCCGCCCACTTGCTAATTCTATTTTCTAGCATGCTTCCAAATAGCTTTGCAAACAAGGGGTTTATCATTAAGAAGATGTGTGGGTTTCAATAAAAAGATTCCAGTTGAACAAAAGAGGCTTAGTGGTCACGTGCCAAGCATAGAGAACGCCCAATAGAAACACCAAGTGTTGAACTGTAGGATGGAAGCAAGACACCAAATGCTAAGTGCCTAAGGATTCCAAGTTATACAGAGTATGAACACTCATTTGTCGATTGTTCGAGGAAAGCTCCAAGTGTTTTCGAGCATTAAAAAAAAATCTAAGTATCAATACCAAGCAATGTACGAGAGTCATGGGTTGTTAAAATGAAAAAAGAGCACATTGAAGTAGTGCCTGAGTTTGAGATTTAGTGATAACAAAATTTGGTTTTAAGAGACGTGGGATTGTGCAGGAAGGTTTCCTATATAATCCACATTTCCCTGGAAATGTTGTTTCCATGCCCCCAATGATTTTGTTGTAAAAAGAATAATAAAATTGTTCTTGCAAAACTCCAAATGTCTCATATATGTGTTTGACTGGAAAATGAGTAAAAGTATAGCAAGGCATCCATGACTGTATCTAATTCTAACTATCTGGCATTGGCTAGTGATGATGGTGTCAAAATTGATGGTTCAAAACGTGATAAGCACCTTTCTAATCCATTTTGAGTCTCTCAGTTTGGTGGATATTCTACATTTTGTTACTTTCACCAATCTTGTATCCATCATCATATCTTCTTTTATCTGATGCATAGTTCAATTCATCAATCTTGTAATCATTATCATATATCCTTTTATCTGATGCGTAGTTCAATGGCCTTCAAACTACAGGGTGTTTTCCACTCCATTGCCCAATGGTAGTACACTATATAAAATTAATTTGTTTCATTTCCCTTTCTTGATCCAATCTATTTGATCCACTACATTCTAATAAATCCATTTCAACTTAACATGGGATAGCCATGCCCTCTCAGCAATCAGAGTGCATCTTTTAGCACATACAACTTTGCTTGAGCTTCCCCAGTTGTCTCATAATCATGGAGTCAATGTGAAATCCATTGTCAATGAGGGTATTGAGAATTAATGTTTTCAATGTCAAAGTTTTGAATCCTCTCTGAAATATATTGGATAGTGTGCATAGTTTCCGCGAAAGGGTACATTACAATTTAGTGGGTATAGTGTTTGTTGCATGCTTTGTAATATATTGGATAGTGTGCATAGTTTCCCCAAAAGGGTACATTACAATTTAGTGGGTATAGTGTTTGTTGCATGCTTTGTAAGGAAAATTTCAAGGATCCATACTTATCTTAAAGTGTACAAACATTGGTGAATCTTACTAATTTTCAAAATACCAACCATAAATTGTTGGGCCATATTTTTGTAAAAATATTTAATTTTTTAAGATTTTATATAGTTTCTAGAAAGTTTTAACGATTTTTATAGTAAAATACTTTTATCCTATAGAATGTGGAAAAATCATTTAAAATAAAAACAGAAAATTAATGAATATTTATTTAGATCACATACAATATTAGTCCATACAATATTAGTCCATAGATAGAATTTAGCACCTAAAATATTGTTTCTTATGGTACACCCATATTTCATTATCCCTATGGAATCCCTCTTCTTATATGCGAATATTACCATACTAATCTCTCTCCAATAAAATCGTCTTAAAATAAGGTTGCAAATACTAATCTCTCTAGTACCAATTCTCCAAAAAATCATTAAAGTAAATAGCTTCCTAGAAAAAACCAATTTTACTAAATATTTCATGTGGAAAAAAACATATATATAAATATTATATAATATATATATATTATATATATCGCTAAAGCCTGGACATGCGCTTTAATAGAGACATAACCTGCTTTATTGACTTTATGAAACAGCAGTAAATACGGAGCAGGTGATAATATTTGACTTCATGTCTGGCTATTCCCTCTGTTGCTAATAGAACAGCTGACTGAGTGCCCTTTCACCAGGCTGCCACAACTACCCTTCCGTCGAGATTCCCACACGCTTTTGGCAGTCCACGCCTTTATCTAATTTATTCAGTTAATTTATTCATTCTCATTTGAAGATGATTTGGCTCCTCACTAGAACTCCAAGGTGGATTGAGAACAAAACTTTAGCACCATAAACTAACTCGAACGATGTTGTATTAGTTGATCTCTTTGTACTTATCCTATCAACCCATAATGCAAACTTTAATCGTGAATCTCAGGACCTTTTGTTTTCTGGCAAAGTTTTCTTGATTATTCTCATTAAATTATTGTTTTATTTCTCTGCCAATCGATTAACGTGAAGGTAATATGTTGTAGAATGTATCACTGCTATGCTATATTATATTCTTGGAAAAAATAAATCATAGAATATGAAGAAAAACCCTTGGCATTATTTTTATGATCTTCCTCATACAACCAAGTCTAAATAAAATATTTTCTTCCAAGAATTTCATGGCATTTATCTATGTAGTTGATCTAATTGGGATTTTTTCCACCCACTTTGTGAAAGTGGGTGAAATAATATGTTGATGTTAAAATCCATTTGTGCTACCCATTGGATAGAGGGTGAATTGCACCAATGAATTCTAACCCCCAATTTTGAAAAGGTTCGTGAATATTGATGGGATTGGGTGGTAGAGAAGATAACTTTTGTTTTCCAATAAACATCTAACATTCCACACATGCTCTCAACCTTTGACTTCAAAAAATAATACTAGCCAATATTATCTTTCCCTCAAAATTTTATAAGAAATTTCTATCAACGCATGATGACCTCCACAGACACTTTCTGAAACTCATTTATTAGCCTCTCAGTTTCTCCTTCAGCTACATAATTTAAGAAAATTCCTAAAGGACCTTTTCAGTGAAGTTGTTCATTGATGCTGCAATATTTTAGCCAATAATATCTTTCCCTCAAAAGTTTATAAGATATTTCTATCGAGGCATGATGACCTCCACGGACACTTTCTAAAACTCATTTATTAGACTCTTAGTTTCTCCTTCAACTACATAATTTAAGAAAATTCCTAAAGGATCTTTTCAGTAAAGTTGTTCCTTGATGCTGCAATATTTTATTGTTTAAGCTTTAGAGATCTAGCTTTAGACTTTTCCAATTCTAGTGCATATTGAAGATGTTACAAATAAAATATAATGTTCTTATACTAAGGAGATAAGGGATATTTTGCATTCATCTTTTGAGAGGTGTCCCACATATTACCTGTAAACTCTTGGCTTTTAGAAGTTGAATGAGATTAGACCCAAAATGTTTTTCTTAACTACCAGCTTATCTAGTCCTTGAGCTTTAATTAACTTGGCGGACTTTATATCCAAATCATTTATTTTTGCAATCGATTTATCTCTTTGAAGGCCTTTAAGGATTTTCACAAGTGCATATGCTTGCTTGGTTTCTCATATCCTTCATGATTCTTTTGCAATAGTACAACAACAATAGTGTGTTTTGAAGCAAATGAAAATACAAGAAAATCCTTTGTGTAACCACGGATTACCAAAACAAGAGCTTCCACCAAGAATTTTTTAATTTGAACAAATGAACTTCTAGCTTCTTGTGACCACTTAATTTCATTTCCTTTTTTCCCTAGCATATTAGTAATACCTTTTACTATCTTAGCAAAATTAGGAATGCATATTCTTTAAAAAAATTATTATACCTGGACAATATTGAACCTCTTTCTTATTTATATCCAAACTGATCAAATTTATGGCTTGCAATCTTTCAGGGTCAATCTTAACACCCTCCCTTGGAACAATGTGCCTTAAGATCTTTCCCTCCTACATATAAAAATGTGATTTGTTAGAATTCAAACGAAAACCAAATCTTGTACATTTTTCAAAGGTTTGGAAAATGTGCTTCAAGTGGTATTCATCTGATTTAAAAAATACTATCATGTCACATAAATATACGGCTATGAACTTATCATTTTCACCTACAAAATATATACCCACAACTCTCTAAAATTTTACCCCAATCTTAACACCCTCCCTTGGAACAATGTGCCTTAAGATCTTTCCCTCCTACATATAAAAATGTGATTTGTTAGAATTCAAATGAAAACCAAATCTTGTACATTTTTCAAAGGTTTGGAAAATGTGCTTCAAGTGGTATTCATCTGATTTAAAAAATACTATCATGTCACATAAATATACGGCTATGAACTTATCATTTTCACCTACAAAATATATACCCACAACTCTCTAAAATTTTACCCCAACATCAATCAAACATGAAGGTTCCCCAAGGTGTAGTAAATGTCTTCTTTTCCCCGCTTGATTTATCCATTCCTACTTGATTATTCCTAGAGAAACCATCAATTTTTGAATTTTTTCTAGCCCCAACTACCTTTTGCAAAACATGATCCATTTTGGGAATGGGATAGTTGTATTTAAGTGAGACTCTACTGATGTTTCTAAAATCCACACAGAACCTTATTTCACCATTCTTCGTTCTTACTGGAACCAAATTTGCCACCCAATTTGAATATCTAAGATGTATTATAATTTTTGCATCCAATATTTTTTTAACCTTCTTTTCTGTCACGGGAAGAAGTAATTGATTCACATGTCTTAACTTCTACCTAAAAGGATTTAATCCCTCTTTAAGTGGAAATTTACGTTGAATTATGCTAGTGTCATAAGTTTTTAAATCTTCATATTTCAAGCAAATATATCAACATATTTTGTAAACAACCAATCTTACCTTTGCTTCTACTTAGGAGACGGAAATTTTTAAACTTTAATCATATTGGGTTGTTTAATTGTACCAATATTGTTGTTGGAAATACTCACCTCCTACAGACAGGAGTTGTTTCCCTAGCTTGAAATCCTTCAAAAGTAGAACAAATGAGTGATAACAATAAACATTCCTTTCCCTAAGATAAGTAGATGTTTGGAATGAAACTTTCACCTATTACACAGTGTAATGCTCCATCCTTCAAGAGTACTAGATCTCCACAATTTACCTGCAAAAACACATCACAAAGCACACAAGATCAAAAGTACCAAATAAAATATACTATCTTATATCAATGACTAAGGAATTTGATAATAAAACCAGTGATTAAAACACAATAGGAGTTATGGGAAAGGAACTTTTATTGCAAAATCAAATGAAGATAGAGATTACAACTGATATGCCTTTGTGTTGAGATGTCTCCTTTCAAGCAAGGTCTTGCCTCCAAAGCTTCAACTTGTATCCCTAATGCTCACCCTCATTGGCTAGATTTGGCCAAAAATATGGTGTTGTAGCATAAATTTCCTCCCTTTACCCATGGGGGGTGAGCCACTACTTATAGCCCTTGGGAGGATAGGAATGGTTGAGATTATCATGGGTGAGGTGGAAGGGAGATCCTAGAAAGAAGGATCTCAAGTCCATATAGTCCAGGAGTGTAGGGATGAGGGTGCCACAAAGCTGATCTTCGAGAATCTTCGGGAATCTTCTCTTTTTCCTTTTGAAACTCGAGCACCACTCTTTTTCTATGGAGACAGAGCGTTACCAGGGCTGCACCGCTTATTGCTCAAAGGAATTAGGTGGTGGCATTGCTTATTGTCAACTGACAAATGGAATTACTGAAAAGGGTAATGCACATTGTCCAAAGGGAAAAGGCGGTGGTGGGCACAAGTATAGAATCATGAGTTCTGGCCTGGGTCTAACTTCATATTTTAAGGATTTGAGACAATTTATGATGTTTTGGTTCTCAGTACATGATGGTGACGAGAAATGTGTGTAACAAATATTCCATTCCTCAATGTGATATGGCTAGGGCTGCAATGAAGGCTGTTTGTCACACAAAAATCACTAATAAGTGTGATTTGTGTTATTTGGTTGATTTTTTGTCTCGATCGCGGCTGCTTCTTAGTCCTGTGCAACCTTGACTACACCCGTTATTCCAACAGGTGTGACCTACAGTTTTTCCAGCTATTTGAGGTGTTTGAGACCCATTTAGTACCCCCTATCTGTGCTCCACCCTTGTACTGACTTTGTTTTTCCATATTTGATTGCCTATAGCCCCTTGGTTTGTTTTGCATTCTCGTTTTGCTTGTATGTGAGCCTATATTAGTTGAAATTGGTAGTTGAGATCCCCCGTGTGTTTCCTATACCCTATAGAGTTCCTTGTGTTCTTGTTTACTTGCATATGTTCTTTTATCTAGAAGAATTAGTTTTTATGGGTTAAAATCATTTACCTTTAGTATTGTTCTTCATTTTCCAGCATATGTGTCTTTGGCAAGAGAGCGTTGGGTTTTAGAGATCACACTCCACTTGTTCACACACATCACACATTAAAATAAACGCTTGGTCCATGACCCCAAGATGAGCCTAAAATTTATCTTAACTCAACCAACATTGTAACCTCATTTGAGGACCAAAACAATATTGTAGTTAAGTTAGGACACTGGGGATAACCATCCAAATAACACCCCTTTGTCACTTACATTTGAGACATAGTTGTTTTCTTCTTGGGAGCCAAAATCCTCTAGTATTTGTTGACATAGTCACAACCAGTTTATCGGGGGCCTCCTGCTCTGTATGGGTAATCCAAAATGAAGGGATTCCGAAAGTTAGGGTGCAATAACGCACTCCATTCTGTATCGAAGGCTAACCCTTCATAGTCCTCCTCGCGCATGTCAAGGACCATAGCGAGTGTCGAGGACCAAATAGATGAAGTTCCAAGAAACCATACTGAATGTGTCATGAACGAGGTAGCCTAGTTTTTAGTCTCTTAGGGATCTTTTACCTAAGGTCCCTCTCAGTAGTGGGATTCTATTAGCCTTTGGTTCTTCCATTTCGTATTGTTTGACAGTGGATTTCATCACCCAAAAGAGGATAATATTTATGAGGGGCTTCCATCTTGTAGCTAGGATCTTGCTTGCACTTATACCTTATAGGTTAGTGCATCATTTTATTCATAGGAGTATTTCTTGTTGTATTTTTGGTCATTTTGTTGTCGAATCGCTTGCTGTGACACATTGTTATAGTTCAATTTTAGAGCTTGATTTTTGGCTTGTTTGCCACCATTTATTAGCTCTCCTTCTACACACTCAGTTGTAGTTGTATTTTTTAGCTTTTGTTTTCCACCCTTGAGCCTTCATTCATCATATAGCACAGCATCACATCATCATCTATCCACTATACTACTCCCAAATACTTAGGGGGAATACCCATTAGTTATGTTACTTAAACCACCATTTTCAGATCCATATTCGGCGTCATTCACCACCTTCAAATCCATACACTACATTTGAGTCAGATTTAGATTCCTACCAATCCAAACCTACCTTGTTCACTACCCCATCTAGCCCCATAGCTAGTGCACGTCCCAACCCATTTCAGATGGGGTTATTGGTGGTGGAATTGTGAAAAATCCATTTGTCATACCGAATATCCCTTCTATTGGACCTCACCACCAAAGACACTACTGCAGGTTCGCTACCCACTAGTGGTGGCCCCACTCCAGCCACCATGGTTCACACCATTCCTACATTCATGCATGGGGGAACTAGCATTTATACCAATATTTAGGCTATTCACACCATCCCAATGACTAATTTTATTGTCTGAAGTTATCCCAACCAACCCCCATTTTCCCATGAAAACTACATACCCAACGGTACCAACACCATTGCTGGCCTTCCCAAATCTAGTCTAGGTCCTAGTGTACCATTCATGGCTAGTCTCAACCTGCCTGATTTGGTGTGGTTAACGAATGACCCCATCCGTCATCACTCGTTGTGGCCTCCCATGCCTACAAAACTCCCTTCAGATATCCCTAAGTTTGAGGGAAAGGTGGGAGAATACCCTCAAAACCATATCATGTCCTTCCACTTATGGTGTTCCACTAACAACATAGTGGAAAAATCTATCAGACTGTGGCTATTCCAACGCACACTCACTAGTGTTGCAACCAAATGGTACAATGAGCTACCCCTTGCCACTTATCCTGACTTTTCCTCTTTAGCCTCAATGTTCTTCCAGTACTTCCAGCTACCCATCCGTTACGATGAGGACATGGAAATATTGTTATCTTGTAGACATAACACTGCTACCCACATCATGGATCACATCCATGAGTGGCGTTGTCACCGTAGTTTTTGCAAAATCTAGTTAGATGACAAGATCTTCCTTGATTGGTTTCTTAAAATATTACTCCCCCCTATTTCCAAGGATGTTGCATCTGAGCACCCACAAACTGAGGAAGAAGCAATCTTCAAAGCACAAAAGTTTGACCTTATCTATGCCCAATCAAGATACCTTTACACCATCATACCTGGTGCTCCTTTCTATCTCCTCATAAGGCGATATGCCCGAGGAATCCCATGTCCCTGATGGAGTCATTGGATTCATCACCCAACACCCCCACCTGTACATAACCTCTCCTTCAATGCCATGTCACTCCGGTAACTCCCCCGAATTTTCACTCGTAGTGGCTCAGTCCAGAGCCACACCTTCATATGTGTTCCCACACTCGTTCCTCACGATCATGGAATGGATTTTCTCCCACCTTCCTTTAATGGCCAAATGGTAGGATTTGTAGCCCCTCTGGCCCCAACTCCTCCTGTTCCTCAAGGACAGGTCTATGACCAGTAGAAATTCCCCAATCAACCCTCTCCTAATAACCAACAAGGTCATGGAAGAAGATAGAGAGGTAGGAATCGAGGATACAACCAACCTCAGGGGGGGTGGTCAACAACCCAACCCTCCTGACAACAACGGAGCTAATGCCCCTACACAGAACCCCCAACATCCACCTAGACTTGGGAAGAACCCTCAGTTGCAGACTAACCATCCGTGTACCATTTGTGACATTTATGGCCATTATACATACCATTTTCCCTATATGCATCGAGTCCACCACCTATTACAAGACGCAAATCACCGTGAAACCAATGCTGTCGCTCTGGTACAACCAAACCCAGCACCTCAAGGTCCTCCACCTATGGTGCTGTTAAAATCCATTTGTGCTACCCATTGGATAGAGGGTGAATTGCACCAATGAATTCTAACCCCCATTTTTGAAAAGGTTCGTGAATATTGATGGGATTGGGTTGTAGAGAAGATAACTTTTGTTTTCCAACGAACATCTAACATTCCACACATGCTCTCAACCTTTGACTTACTTAAAAAAATAATAATAGCCAATATTATCTTTCACTCAAAATTTTATAAGAAATTCTATCAAGGCATGATGACCTCCATAGACACTTTCTGAAACTCATTTATTGGCCTCTTAGTTTCTACTTCAATTACATAATTTAAGAAAATTCCTAAAGGATCTTTTCAATAAAGTTGTTCATTGATGTTGCAATATTTTAGCCAATAATATCTTTCCCTCAAAATTTTATAAGAAATTTCTTTCGACGCATTATGACCTCCATGGACACTTTTTGAAACTCATTTATTAGCCTCTCAGTTTCTCCTTCAACTACATAATTTAAGAAAATTCCTAAAGGAGCTTTTCAGTAAAGTTGTTCCTTGATGCTGGAATATTTTATTGTTTAAGCTTTAGAGATCTAGCTTTAGACTTTTCCAATTCTAGTGCATATTGAAGATGTTACAAATAAGATATAATGTTCTTATATTGAGGAGATAAGGGATATTTTGCATTCATCTTTTGAGAGGTGTCCCGCATATTACCTGTAAACTCTTGGCTTTTAGATGTTGAATGAGATTACACCCAAAATGTTTGACTTAACTACCAGCTTATCTAGTCCTTGACCTTTAATTAACTTGGCGGACTTTATATCCAAATCATATATTTTTGCAATCGATTTATCTCTTTGAAGGCCTTTAAGGATTTTCACAAGTGCATATGCTTGCTTGTCCAAAATATTGTACTTCAATTCAACATCTCTAAGGGATTTATTGAAAAGGATATTGGTTTCTCATATCCTTCATGATTCTTTTGCAATAGTACAACAACAATAGTGTGTTTTGAAGCAAATGAAAAGACAAGAAAATCCTTTGTGTAACCAGGGATTACGAAAACAAGAGCTTCCACCAAGAATTTTTTAATTTGAACAAATGAACTTCTAGCTTCTTGTGACCACTTAATTTCATTTCCTTTTTTCCCTAGAATATTAGTAATACCTTTTACTATCTTAGCAAAATTAGGAATGCATATTCTTTAAAAAAATTATTTTACCTGGACAATATTGAACCTCTTTCTTATTTATATCCAAACTGATAAAATTTATGGCTTACAATCTCTCAGGGTCAATCTTAACACCCTCCCTTGAAACAATGTGCCTTAAGATCTTTCCCTCCTACATATAAAAATGTGATTTGTTAGGATTCAAACGAAAACCAAATCTTCTACATTTTTCAAAGGTTTGGAAAATGTGCTTCAAGTGGTATTCATCTAATTTAAAAAATACTATCATGTCACCTAAATATACGACTATGAACTTATCATTTTCACCTACAAAACATATACCCATAGCTCTCTAAAATTTTACCCCAACATCAATCAATTAGCAAACATGAAGGTTCCCCAAGGTGTAGTAAATGTCTTCTTTTCCCCGCTTGATTTATCCATTCCTACTTGATTATACCTAGAGAAACCATCAATTTTTTATTTTTTTCGAGCCCCAACTACCTTTTGCAAAAAATGATTCATTTTAGGAATGGGATAGTTGTATTTAAGTGATACTTTATTGATGTTTCTAAAATCCACACAGAACCTTATTTCACCATTTTTCGTTCTTACTGGAACCAAATTTGCCACCCAATTTGAATATCTAAGATGTATTATAATTTTTGCATCCAATACTTTTTTAACCTTATTTTCTATCATGGGAAGAAGTAATTGATTCACATGTCTCAACTTCTACCTAAAAGGATTTACTCCCTCTTTAAGTGGAATTTTATGTTGAATTATGCTAGTGTCATAAGTTTTTAAATCTTCATATTTCAAGCAAATATATCAACATATTATGTAAACAACCAATCTTACCTTTGCTTCTACTTAGGAGACGGAAATTTTTAAACTTTAATCATATTGGGTTGTTTAATTGTACCAATATTGTTGTTGGAAATACTCACCTCCTACGGACATGAGTTGTTTCCCTAGCTTGAAATCCTTCACAAGTAGAACAAATGAGTGATAACAATAAGCATTCCTTTCCCTAAGATAAGTAGATGTTTTGGAATGAAACTTTCACCTATTACATAGTGTAATTCTCCATCATTCAAGAGTACTAGATCTCCATAGTTTACCTACAAAAACACATCACAAAGCACACAAGATCAAAAGTACCAAATAAAATATACTATCTTATATCAATGACTAAGGAATTTGATAATAAAACTAGTGATTAAAACACAATAGGAGTTATGGGAAAGGAAATTTTATTGCATAATCAAATGAATAGAGAGATTAGAATTGATATGCCTTTGTGTTGAGATGTCTCCTTTCAAGCAAGGTCTTGCCTCCAAAGCTTCAACTTGTATCCCTAATGCTCACCCCCCTTGGCTAGATTTGGCCAAAAATATGGTGTTGTAGCATAAATTTCCTCCCTTTACCCATGGGGGGTGAGCCACTACTTATAGCCCTTGGGAGGATAGGAATGGTTGAGATTATCATGGGTGAGGTGGAAGGGAGATCCTAGAAAGAATGATCTCGAGTCCATATGGTCCAGAAGTGTAGGGATGAGGGTGCCACAAAGCTAATCTTCGAGAAGCTTAGCGAATCTTCTATTTTTCCTTTTGAAACTTGAGCACCACTCTTTTCTATGGAGACAGAGTGTTACCAGGGCTGCACCGCTTATTGCTCAAAGGAATTAGGTGGTGGCATCGCTTATTGTCAACTAAAAAATGGAATTACTGAAAAGGGTAACACACATTGTCCAAAGGGAAAAGGTGGTGGTGGGCACAAGTATAAAATCATGAGTTCTGGCCTGGGTCTAACTTCATATTTTAAGGATTTGAGGCAATTTATGGTGTTTTAGTTCTCAGTACATGATGGTGACAAGAAATGTGTGTAACAAATATTCCATTCCTCAATGTGATATGGCTAGGACTGAAATAAAGGATGTCTGTCACACGAAAATCACTAATAAGTGTGACTTGTGTTATTTGGTTGATTTTTTGTCTCGATCACGGCTGCTTCTTAGTCCCATGTGACCCTAACTACACCTATTATGCCAACAGGAGTGACCTACATTTTTTCCAGTTGTTTGAGGTGTTTGAGACCCATTCAATACCCCCTATCTGTGCTCCACCCTTGTGCTGACTTTGTTTTTCCATATTTGATTGCCTATAGCCCCTTGGTGTGTTTTGCATTCTCGTTTTGCTTGTATGTGACCTTATATTAGTTGATATTGGTAGTTGAGACCCCTTGTGTGTTTCCTATACCCTATAGAGTTCCTTGTGTTCTTGTTTACTTGCATATGTTCTTTTATCTAGAAGAATTAGTTTTTATATGTTAAAATCATTTACTTTCAGTACTGTTCTTTATTTTCCAGCATATGCGTCTTTGGCAAGAGAGCGTTGGGTTTTAGAGATCACACTCCACTTGTTCACACATATCACACCTTAAAATAAATGCTTGGTCCATGACCCCAAGCTGATCCTAAAATTTATCTTAACTCAACCAACATTGTAACCTCATTTGAGGACCAAAACAATATTGTAGTTAAGTTAGGACACTGGGGATAGCCATCCAAATAACACCCCTTTGTCACTTACATTTGAGACATAGTTTTTTTCTTCTAGGGAACCAAAATCCTCTAGTATTTGTTGACATAGTCACAACTAGTATAACGGGGGGCCTCCTGCTCTGCGTGGGGAAGCCAAAATGAAGGGGTTCCAAAAGTTAGGGTGCAATAACGCACTCCATTCTGTATAGAAGGTTAACCTTTCATAGTCCTCCTCGTGTATGTCAAGGACCATAGCAAGTGTCGAGGACCAAAGAAATGAAGTTCCAAGAAACCATCTTAAATGCCTCATGAGCGAGGTAGCCTGGTTTTCAGTCTCTTAGGGATGTTTTACGTAAGGTCCCTCTCAGTAGTGGGATTATCTTAGGCTTTGGTTCTTCCATTTTGTATTGTTTGACAGTGGATTTCATCACCCAACAAAGGATAATATTTATGAGGGGCTTCCATCTTGTAGCTAGGATCTTGCTTGCACTTATACCCCATAGGTTAGTGCATCATTTTATTTATAGGAGTCTTTCTTGTTGTATTTTTGGTCATTTTGTTGTCGAATCGTTTGTTGTGACACACTGTTATAGTTCAATTTTAGAGCTTGCTTTTTGGCCTGTATGCCACCATTTATTAGCTCTCCTTCTACACACTCAGTTGTAGCTATATTTTTTAGATTTTGTTTTCCACCCTTGAGCCTTCATTCATTATATAGCACACCATCACATCATCACCTCTCCACTATACTACTCCCAAATACTTAGGGGGAATACCCATTAGTTATGTTCCTTAAACCACCATTTTCAGATCCATATTCGGTGTCGTTCACCACATTTAGATCCATACACTACATTTGAGTCATATTTGGATTCCTACCAATCCGAACCTACCTTGTTCACTACCCCATCTATCCCCATGGCTAGCGAACCTCCCAACCCATTTTAGATGGGGTTATTGGTGGTGGAATTGTGAAAAATCCATTCGTCATACCGAATATCCCTTCTATTGGACCTCACCACCAAACACACTACTACAGGTTTGCTACCCACTAGTGGTGGCCCCACTCCAGCCACCATGGTTCACACCATTCCTACATTCATGCATGTGGGAACTAGCATTTATACCATTATTTAGGGTATTCACACCATCCCAATGACTACTTCTACTGTCTGAAGTCATCCCAACCAATTCCCATTTTCCCACGAAAACCACATACCCACCAATACCAACACCATTGCTGGCCTTCCCAAATCTAGTCTAGGTCCTAGTCTACCATTCATGGCTAGTCTCAACCTACCTGATTTGGTGCGGTCAACGAATGACCCCTTCCGTCGCCACTCGTTGTGGCCTCCCATGCCTATGAAAATCCCTTCAAATATCCCTAAGTTTGAGGGAAATGTGGGAGAATACCCTCAAAACCATATCATGTCCTTCCACTTATGGTGTTCCTATAACAACATAGTGGACAAATCTATCCGACTACGGCTATTCCAACGCACACTCACTAGTGTTGCAACCAAATGGTACAATGAGCTACCCCTTGCCACTTATCCTGATTTTTCCTCTTTAGCCTCAATGTTCTTCCAATACTTCCAGCTACCCATCCATTATGATGAGGGCATGGAAATCTTGTTATCCTGTAGACATAACATTGCTACCCACATCATGGATCACATCCATGAGTGGCGTTGTGACCGTATTTTTTGCAAAATCTAGTTAGATGAAAAGAACTTACTTGATTAGTTTCTTAAAATATTACTCCCCCCTATTTCCAAGGATGTTGCATTCAAGCACCCACAAACCAAGGAAGAAGCAATATTCAAAGCACAAACGTTTGACCTTATATATGCCCAATTGAGATACCTTTACACCATCATACCTGGTGCTCCTTTCTAGCTCCTCACAAGGCATTATGCCCGAGGAATCTCATGTCACTGATGGAGTCATTGGATCCGTCACCCAACACCTCCACCTGTACACAACCTCTCCTTCAATACCATCTCACTCCGGTAACTCCTCTGAATTTTCACTTGTAATGGCTTAGTCCAGATCCACACCTTCATATGTGTTTCCCGCACTCATTCCTCACGATCATGGAATGGATTTTCTCCGACCTTCCTGTAATGGCCAGATGGTAGGATTGGTTGCCCCTCCGGCCCGGACTCCTCCTGTTCCCCAAGGATAGGTCTATGATCAATAGAAATTCCCCAATCAACCCTCCCCCAATAACCAACAAGGCCATGGAAGAAGATAGAGAGGTAGGAACCGAGGATACAACCAACCTTAGGGGGCGGTCAACAGCCCAACCCTCCTAACAACAATAGAGCTAATTCCCCTACACAAAACCCCCAACATCCACCTAGACTTGGGAGGAACCCTCAGTTGCAGACTGACGATCTGTGACATTTATGGCCATTGTACATACCATTTTCCCTATATGCATCGATTCCACCACCTATTACAAGACGTAAATCACCGTGAAACCAATGCTGCCGCTCCGATACAACCTAACCCAGCACCTCAAGGTCCTCTGCCTATGGTGATGTATAACGTGTTATCGAATCAAGGTATGGTTTCAACCCAACCATTGGTCTAACAAAACACTGCAACCACTTATTCAATTCAACCCATCGATCCTAGTGTCCATCATCTTATGACATTGTCATTTGACGTCAACTTATAGACTTGGCGCAACCAATATGGCTCCACCATGGAAACCATTAATCACTCCACAACATCTACCTCCACCGTTATCGATATGTCCTTACATTTTCTGAGACCCCCCATGGACAAGAGTGCAAAATTCCCTAGGTTCCCTTTATGTCGCATTGCAAACAACCCCACTGCTAGAGCCGCTCTCAATTACAATGTCTTCTATGACTTGGCCCAGTCTCCCTCTGCCATGTCCACTATGGAAGTTTTAATAAATTGTCCTTCATAATTCAAAGCCTTGTTATCTACTTTAGGTTCCATCGACCCCTCTAATTCCAAGTTGATCACTTTATCCTTCCAGGTTCCCGTCACCGATCGCAATTTGGTCATTCATCGATGAGGGTGCATCCACTTGCATTATGTCAACCTTCGTTTGGAAGAAGCTAGGATCCCCAACCACGTGCCTTTGCGCTTATGATGGTCGTGCTTCCCATCCACAAGGCATTCTCATGAATGTCCCCATTGAGTTGGAAGGCAAACATGTGTTTATCAACACCGAGGTTGTAAATTCCTAGCTAGATTACAACTTTCTCCTTGGTTGTAGTTACATGTACGCAATGCGAGGCATTGCTTCAACCATCTTCCGACTCCTGATGTTCCCCCATGATGGGAATATTGTGACCATCGACTAGTTGACATACTACGATCCTAAAGGACCAACCACTCCAGAGCATGTATTCCCTACCATCGAAACCACCATCAATAGCGTATCCATCCCCTCCCTGTCTGTCGTTGGTCCAGGCTTGTTTTCCAGTGCCACTTTGACTGACACCTTTTTTTCCCTACCACCTTTTTCTCCCTGCCACTAAATGATCTTTTTAGTACATTTGTTCATTGATGCTGCAATATTTTAGCCAATAATATCTTTCCCTCAAAATTTTATAAGAAATTTCTATCGAGGCATGATGACCTCCATGGACACTTTCTGAAACTCATTTATTAGCCTCTCAGTTTCTCCTTCAACTACATAATTTAAGAAAATTCCTAAAGGATCTTTTCAGTAAATTTATTCCTTGATGCTGCCATATTTTATTGTTTAAGCTTTAGAGATCTAGCTTTAGACTTTTCCAATTCTAATGCATATTGAAGACGTTACAAATAAAATATAATGTTCTTATACTGAGAAGATAAGGGATATTTTGCATTCATCTTTTGAGAGGTGTCCCGCATATTACTTGTAAACTCTTGGCTTTTAGATGTTGAATGAGATTACACCCAAAATGTTTGACTTAACTACGAGCTTATCTAGTCCTTGACCTTTAATTAACTTGGAAGACTTTATATCCAAATCATATCTTTTTGCAACCGATTTATCTCTTTGAAGGCCTTTAAGGATTTTCACAAGTGCATATGCTTGCTTGTCCAAAATATTGTACTTCAATTCAACATATCTAAGGGATTTATTGAAAAGGATATTGGTTTCTCATATCCTTCACGATTGTTTTGCAATAGTACAATAGCAATAGTGTGTTTTGAAGAAAATGAAAAGACAAGAAAATCCTTTGCATAACCAGGGATTACCAAAACAAGAGCTTCCACCAAGAATTTTTTAATTTGAACAAATGAACTTCTAGCTTCTTGTGACCACTTAATTTCATTTCCTTTTTTCCCTAGCATATTAGTAATACCTTTACTATCTTAGCAAAACTGGGAATGAATATTCTTTAAAAAAATTATTTTACCTGGAAAATATTGAACCTCTTTCTTATTTATATCCAAACCAATCAAATTTATGGATTGCAATCTTTCAGGGTCAATCTTAACACCCTCCTTTGAAACAATGTGCCTTAAGATCTTTCCCTCCTACATATAAAAATGTGATTTGTTAGGATTCAAACGAAAACCAAATCTTCTACATTTTTGAAAGGTTTGGAAAATGTACTTCAAGTGGTATTCATCTTATTTAAAAAATACTATCATGTCACCTAAATATACGACTATGAACTTATCATTTTCACCTACAAAATATATACCCATAGCTCTCTGAAATTTTACCCCAACATCAATCAATCAGGAAGGAATTTTATCAAACATGAAGGTTCCCCAAGGTGTAGTAAATGTTTTCTTTTCCCTGCTTGATTTATCCATTCCTACTTGGTTATACCTAGAGAAACCATCAATTTTTGAATTTTTTATAGCCCCAACTACCTATTGTAAAACATGACCCATTTTAGGAATGGGATAGTTGTATTTAAGTGAGACTCTATTGATGTTTCTAAAATCCACACAGAACCTTATTTCACCATTCTTCGTTCTTACTGGAACCAAATTTTCCACCCAATTTGAATATCTAAGATGTATTATAATTTTTGCATCCAATATTTGTTTAACCTTCTTTTCTATCATGGGAAGAAGTAATTGATTCACATGTCTTAACTTCTACCTAAAAGGATTTACTCCCTCTTTAAGTGGAATTTATGTTGAATTATGCTAGTGTCATAAGTTTTTAGATCTTCATATTTCAAGAAAATATATCAACATATTTTGCAAACAACCAATCTTACCTTTGCTTCTACTCAGGAGACGGAAATTTTTAAACTTTAATCATATTGGGTTGTTTAACTGTACCAATATTGTTGTTGGAAATACTCACCTCCTACGGATAGGAGTTGTTTCCCTAGCTTGAAATCCTTAACAACTAGAACAAATGAGTGATAACAATAAACATTCCTTTCCCTAAGATAAGTAGATGTTTGGAATGAAACTTTCACCCGTTACACAGTGTAATGATCCATCCTTCAAGAGTACTAGATCTCCACAGTTTACCTGCAAAAACACATCACAAAACACACAAGATCAAAAGTACCAAATAAAATATATTATCTTATATCAATGACTAAGGAATTTGATAATAAAACCAGTGATTAAAACACACTAGGAGTTATGGGAAAAGAACTTTTAT
Source organism: Pseudotsuga menziesii (assembly GCA_001517045.1). Taxonomy (NCBI): domain Eukaryota; kingdom Viridiplantae; phylum Streptophyta; class Pinopsida; order Pinales; family Pinaceae; genus Pseudotsuga; species Pseudotsuga menziesii. Next base: position 8,133 of record LPNX010026380.1, on the reverse strand, counting down.
TGCATAATCAAATGAAGAGAGAGATTACAACTGATATGCCTTTGTGTTGAGATGTCTCCTTTCAAGCAAGGTCTTTCCTCCAAATCTTCAACTTGTATCCCTAATGCTCACCCTCCTTGGCTAGATTTGGCCAAAAATTTGGTGTTGTAGCATAAATTTCCTCCCTTTACCCATGGGGGGTGAGCCACTACTTATAGCCCTTGGGAGGATAGGAATGGTTGAGATTATCATGGGTGAGGTGGAAGGGAGATCCTAGAAAGAAGGATCTCGAGTCCATATGGTCCAGGAGTGTAGGGATGAGGGCACCACAAAGATGATCTTCGAGAAGCTTCTTGATTCTTCTATCTTTCCTTTTGAAACTCGAGCACCACTCTTTTTCTATATAGATAGATCGTTATCAGGCCTGCACCGCTTATTGCTCAAAGGAATTAGGTGGTGGCATCGCTTATTGTCAACTGACAAATGGAATTACTAACAAGGGTAACGCACATTGTCCAAAGGGAAAATGTGGTGGTGGGCACAAGTATAAAATCATGAGTTCTGGCCTGGGTCTAACTTCATATTTTAAGGACTTGAGGCAAGTTATGATGTTTTGGTTCTCAGTACATGATGGTGATGATAGATCTATGTAACAAATATTCCATTCCTCAATGTGATATGGCTAGGGCTGAAATGAAGGATGTTTGTCACACGAAAAATCACTATTAAGTGTGACTTGTGTTATTTGGTTGATTTTTTCTCTCGATTGCGGCTGCTTCTTAGTCCAGTGCGACCTTGAATAAACCTGTTATGCCAACAGGTGTGACTTGCAGTTTTTCCAGCTGTTTGAGGTGTTTGAGACCCATTCAATACCCCCTATCTGTGCTCCACCCTTGTACTAACTTTGTTTTTCCATATTTGATTTCCAATAGCCCCTTGGTGTGTTTTGCATTCTCGTTTTGCTTGTATGTGACCCTATATTAGTTGAGATTGGTAGTTGAGACCCCCCGTGTGTTTCCTATACCCTATAGAGTCTCTTGTGTTCTTGTTTACTTGCATATGCTCTTTTATCTAGAAGAATTAGTTTTTATGTGTTAAAATCATTTACTTTCAGTACTGTTCTTTATTTTCCAACATATGCGTATTTGGAAAGAGAGCGTTGGGTTTTAGAGATCACACTCCACTTGTTCACACATATCACACCTTAAAATAAATGCTTGGTCCATGACCCCAAGCTGAGCCTAAAATTTATCTTAACTCAACCAACATTGTAACCTCATTTGAGGACCAAAACAATATTGTAGTTAAGTTAGGACACTGTGCATAGGAATCCAAATAACACCCCTTTGTCACTTACATTTGAGACATAGTTGTTTTCTTCTAGGGAACCAAAATCCTCTAGTATTTGTTGACATAGTCACAACTAGTTTATCGGGGGGCCTCCTGCTCTGCGTGGGTAAGCCAAAATGAAGGGGTTCCGAAAGTCAGGGTGTAATAATGCACTCCATTATGTATCGAAGGCTAACCCTTCATAGTCCTCCTCGTGTATGTCAAGGACCATAGTGAGTGTCGAGGACCAAAGAGATGAAGTTCCAAGAAACCATACTGAACGTGTCATGAATGAGGTAGCCTAGTTTTCAGTCTCTTAGGGATATTTTACCTGAGGTCCCTCTCAGTAGTGGGATTCTCTTAGCCTTTGGTTCTTCCATTTCATATTGTTTGACAATGGATTTCATCACCCAACAGAGGATAATATTTATGAGGGGCTTCCATCTTGTAGCTAGGATCTTGCTTGCACTTACACCGCATAGGTTAGTGCATCATTTTATTCATAGGAGTCTTTCTTGTTGTATTTTTGGTCATTTTGTTGTCGAATCTCCTGCTGTGACACACTGTTATAGTTCAATTTTAGAGATTGCTTTTTGTCCTGTGTGCCACCATTTATTAGCTCTCCTTCTACACACTCAGCTGTAGCTGTATTTTTTAGCTTTTGTTTTCCACCGTTGAGCCTTAATTCATCATATAGCACACCATCACATCATCATCTCTCCAATACACTACTCCAAAATACTTAGGGTGCATACCCATTAGTTATGTTCCTTACACCACCATTTTTATATCCATATTCAGCGTTGTTCAACACCTTCAGATCCATACACTACATTTGAGTCAGATTTGGATTCCGACCAATCCGAACCTACCTTGTTCACTACCCCATCTAGCCCCATGGCTAGTGCACCTCCCAACCCATTTCAGATGGGGTTATTGGTGGTGGACTTGTGAAAAATCCATCCGTCATACTGAATATCCCTTATATTGGACCTACAGGCTCTGGTCCTAGTGGGACACTCACCGCCAAACACACTACTGCTGGTTCCCTACCCACTAGTGGTGGACCCACTCCAGCCACCATGGTTCACACCATTCCTATATTCATGCATGGGGGAACTAGCATTTCAACCACTATTTCAGCTATTCACACCATCCCAATGACTACTTCTACTATCTGAAGTCATCCCAACCAATCCCCATTTTCCCACAGAAACTGCATACCCACCGGTACCAACGCCATTGCTGGCCTTCCCAAATCTAGTCTAGGTCCTAGTCTACCATTCATGGCTAGTCTCAATCTGCCTGATTTGGCGTGGTTAACGAATGACCCCATCCGTCGTCACCCGTTGTAGCCTCCCATGCCTACGAAAATCCCTTCAGATATCCCTAAGTTTGAGGGAAACGTGGGAGAATACCCTCAAAACCATATCATGTCCTTCCACTTATGGTGTTCCTCTAACAACATAGTGGACAAATATATCTAACTGCGGCTATTCCAATGCACACTCACTAGTGTTGCAACCAAATGGTACAACGAGCTACCCCTTGCCACTTATCCTGATTTTTCCTCTTCAGCCTCAATGTTCCTCCAGTACTTCTAGCTACCCATCCATTACGATGAGGGCATGGAAATCATGTTATCCTGTAGACATAACACTACTACCCACATCATGGATCACATCCATGAATGGTGTTGTGACCGTAGTTTTTGCAATATCTAGTTAAATGACAAGATCTTCCTTGATTGGTTTCTTAAAATATTACTCCCCCCTATTTCCAAGGATAGTGCATCTGAGCACCCACAAACCGAGGAAGAAGCAATCTTCAAAGCACAAAAGTTTGACCTTATCTATGCCCAATCGAGATATATTTACACCATCATACCTGGTGCTCCTTTCTCGCTCCTCACAAGGCGATATGCCCGAGGAATCTGTTGTAATGGATAATTCACCTAATAACCTAGGTCTGGGGGTTACCAACATACTATGACCTTGCAGACAATTTGATTGTAAAAGCACAAATAGGAAATAAGGAAGTAGCAGGAACTTACTTGTAATAAACGAAGGTTGATCCAAGCTAACTCCTTCCTCTTTGCTTCACTCCTACAGTCTCCAGGATAATTCCTCCTTCAACCTGTTAACAAAGGTTCTTCCAATATACAGTATGATTCATATATAAAGATGCAGGTTAGGCAAATCACATATTATAATGAAATATAAACATTTACCAAGCCACAACACATGAAACACAATATGGAAGAAGTAATCTGCTTTATTAACAATAATAGAGGGAGTTTAGGTTACAACCCAATGTCTGAACAAGGGACTCCTCTGTCACCAAAGGACTCTGAGTTTCTCTGCTCCAAAGGTTCTGTAGAAAATCCACCAGCATAACTTTGCTCTCCAAGTATGAATATATAAATCCCTCCCCAAGGCCTCTATTTATCTGAAGGAAATGAGGCAGTTCTCGAAGGTTAGGGAGGTTATAGCAGTTAATGGGATTAAGGTAAATGAAACAACTAATCTCCCATTAACTCGTGTTTTTAAAAACTAATTTTGAGGAAGATATGCGCGGGTATGTAGTAAAGCAACCCGCGCATCATGCGCGACTCTGTACAAGAGCAACCCGCGCATAGAGGTATGCGCGACCTGCTGAACATAACACTCGTGCAT